>JAJQXH010000049.1:2605000-2657500 GCA_022343465.1 Oscheius sp. G VE-2021
TCTGAATGATGGATGGGATCCCTTACGGAATGTGCGAATGTGCTTTGAGATGGCCGCCCCTTCCCCCTCCAATCCTCCGTCACGAACAGCCAGTTCCCCGTCAGTTTAAAGGCGCCCGCCGCCAACCCACCTGTGTGCCGCCATAGCTCAGTCGGTTAGAGCGTGGGTCTAATAAGCCCAAGGTCGCATGTTCGACCCCTGCTGGCGGCAAATGTTTTGCTTTTTTGTTTTCCGTGGGGAATTTGACCGGAATGAGCGAAAATCGCGTGTTTTGCCGCATTTTCAACTGGAGGTTTCCACGCGATTGCTCCCAGCTCGCAGCTTGTTTACATTCGGCTTGAATTACCTCAGAAGGAGGCTACCAGGCTATAAAAAAGGTACTTCGTCACTGCCGATTTCAGGTGTTCAGGTAATTGCAGCATTTTATCCGCAATATCACGTTTTATTCATTTTTGCAGGGTGAAACTTCCGATATTCGCAATATTTCATTATAAATTAAGATATAACTGTCTAAATTAGTTTAAAGTCATTTAGGCAATTAGGAAAACAAAAATAACCCAGGGTGGACTCGAACCATGGTCGCCAGATTTGCAAGCGAGGGCGCTACCACTTGGGCACCCGGTGGCCTTGCAAGACGGCGCCGCGCCGACTCCGTAGCGCAGCGCTAGCGTCCTCGCTTGCAAATCTAACGACCCTAGTTCGAATCCACCCTGCGACTTTTTGTTTTTTTCTTTTATGATATATACATTGTAAATCAATAAAACACGATTTCGATCAATTTTTATAAATATATTTCATTTTTAATAATAAAAAATAAAAGTTTTGAAAACTGCTCGCTCTCTGACTTGTTTGCAAAACAAGACCCGCGTGGGTCGACTGGTAAAGACAGCCGGCTGTCTTTATTTGCAACAATTGCTGACAGCCGACAATCATTCATTCTATTTTTAATTTGAATTTCATAAACGAGCATGAAACATTGATGCGTGACGTGTTTCAGCAAGCGGATTGGGTTTCAACATCATCTTCTCTCTCTCTCTCTCTCTCTCTCTCTCTCTCTCTCTCTCTCTCTCTCTCTCTCTTTCTCTTTCTCTTTCTCTCTCTCTCTCTCTGTCTAACTCTCTCTCTCTCTCATTCTCTCTTTCTCTCTCTATCTCTCTTTCTCTCTCTCTCATTCTCTCTTTGTCTCTCTCTCTCTCTCTCCATCTGCTGTCTAGCCGTCGAATTTGTTTTCCATCCTCCTCAGTCTTCTAACTCGATTTGAATCTCGTTTCTGGTGGAAATTCACTCCGAATCCGCAGAAATTCCCCTTCTCTCCCAGTGTTTGACCTCTTTCTCTGCTGGTAAACAAGAGGCCAAGGAGATTCCGCAGCCTTCGGAGCCAATTCCGCGTATGTCGCTCTCAGAAGACGACGAAAAACGTGCGAATGCGGCCCGTCATTCTTTGTTTTTGCCCTCTGGAGCGGAGCTCCCGAAATCCCTTTGGACAGCACGGCTTCCGCGCTTTTTTCTCTTGAGAGGATTCATCTATGAAACATTCTTCCTCGATTTGCCACTTCTCTCACTCACTCACTCACGTTCTCTCTCTCTCTCTCTCTCTCTCTCTCTCTCTCACACACACACACACACTCACTCACTCGCTCACTCACTCACTTTCGTTCTTTCTCTTTCTCTCGCGCTCTCTCATTCTTTCACTTATATTTTTTTTAAATTTTGATTTTGAAACTTTTTGGAACGTGTCATTTTTAGAGCAGACTTACGGTAGGGTACGGTAATTTTTCAACCCAATTAAAAAGTCACAATCGATAAAACAATCGATTGAAAACTTAATTTCGATAAAAATTTAAAATTGGACCAAACTACAATTTTCATCAAAGAAAAAGTTATCAGCCAAAAACATTAAAAACCGGGATTTTTTCCAAAATTGTTTTTTTTTTAAATTTATTGAATTGTAAATTAATTAAACATGTATATTTCAAATTTTCCATATTGTTTTGAACAACTTTTGAACAAAATGAAAACACTAAAAACCGGCCTTTTTCGGGTTTTTTGAAAATAATTTATTAAAAATTTCAGTGGAAGTAAACCGCAAATTCTTATTTATGTGTTTTCCTAATTATTTTCAACAACGTTTATTATTTAATCTATTTAATCCAACTTTATTTAAGAAAACATAATTTAAAAATATTTTTTATGGCTTTTGACGTGGTTTCGGGCGATTTTCCCTTGAAAGTTCATGAAAATCAATCGATAACGTATTTTTTAGTTTAAAATGTTAATTTCATATAGGCTAAACAAAATACCCTGGTGTGGATTCGAACTCGGGCCGTTATATTTGCAAGCGAGGACGTTACCACTGCGCCACGGGGTCGGCCCGCCGCAGCACTTAAACAAGCCCCGCGGCCGAGTGGTAGCACCCTCGCTTGTCTACCCTGGTTTTTTTGCTTTTTGTTGATTTTTACTTCGTTATCAAAACACCCTTGACTTGTCAGAATTCCATTGCCTTCTAAAATTGTGTACTTTCCCCCAACGTAGGCATTGTCTCCTGAATCTCCTGAATCATCGTTGCGTGCGTAGGCCAAACGAACAAATAACTCCATTTAATGGGACTCAAGGGTTACGGTAGTTAGCACTAGCGATCCACGCGAAATTTGATTTCCCGCCCTTCCGCGACAGCTTTTGTCCTTCCCACTCATCGCCGTTATGTCAGAAATCACGCATCTTCCTACTTTTCTCTCTCAAGGTCGTTTTCAAAATATCTCCTAAGAATCCCTATTTTTCAATGAAATTCCACTGTTTTTAATTAAAAGCCATCTGCTTGCGGCCGGCGCTAATTATATAGCTACGCCGTGGAGCATTAGCCACTTGCCGTCGATAGCTCAGTTGGTAGAGCGGAGGACTGTAGATCTGTCAGCTATCCTTAGGTCGCTGGTTCGAATCCGGCTCGACGGAATGTTTTTTGCTTTATTTACTAAAGATGTTTTTATGTTTTTCATGGCAAAATAATTACTTCTGTAATTTTTAAATGCACTTTTAGGGAGCGTTAACACTCCAATTTGAGGTCCCTTCGCTTTTATTGACATTTAAGGTCAAAAAGCACTCAATTTCCCCAATTCTGACATTTTCGACAACAGAAAGGGCATATTTTGAATATAAATGAGCAAAATATAAGAAATTTGAAACTTAAAAGCCTAAAATTCAGAAACGACACTAGTTTTTGGACCGAAAAAGTGCTCAAAGTGAAAGATTCTCTAATTAAATCCTATTTTAATTGTAAATAATTGCTAACAAAACTAATTTTAAGGGCTAAAACCAATTTTCTTTCGTCTTTTGATCTCAAAAGCAGCGGAAAGATCTCTGAACACTTCGAAATTACCACAAATTGGTCCGATTTTCCACTTCAGAGTGGATTTTTGCACGATAATTGAGCTTTGGAACATTTTTTAAAGTAGCTTTCAGTTTTTTAAACTTTAATTTTAAAATTAAATGAGGTTTGAAAATTGAGGCGTTAATGAACTCAAATTCGCAGCGGCGTACATAAAAGGCGGCGTCGCCGACAGCTCCGCAGCGCCTCTATAGCTCAGTGACAGAGCGTCTGTCTCGTAAACAGAAGGTCGACGGTTCAATCCCGTCTGGAGGCAATCTTTTGCTTTTGTTTGCCCACTCTCCAACTGATCCTCAGACAAAAAGTGTCTCAAATTTTCTTTGTTAATCTACGTGACACGACGCTCCTTCGATATCAAGTTCCCACGACGCCTGGGAGACCAAATTCCGTCGCATTATCGATGCTCTTGCCCTTTCTGGAGTTCAATTTTAGAAGAACTGCAGTTTTCGGCCCCAATTCAGTAATAGAAACACAAAAAGCAAAAGAATTGCATCGGCCGGGAATCGAACCCGGGCCGCCCGCGTGGCAGGCGAGCATTCTACCACTGAACCACCGATGCGTACAGACGTCGCAAGTCGCAGACGCCTTAAGTACCGCGGCCACTCCCTTTTAGTAGTATCGCGGTTTCCTCCTGATCTCCGAGGGGTTCATATGTACTCTCGGCAGGCCATCTCCATTGCTAATTGATCACCTCCTCCTCGTGCGAAGGACGACGAACCAACGCATAATAACCCGTCCGCCCTGGGATGAGATTCCTCTCTAAAGTTCACTTGAACCCCCTTAGATGAGCTTTCTCCTCCTGAAAAACATCCAAATATTCAGAATTTCAATAAAAGTATAATCTTTTTATAGATTCAAAACTTTTGTCTGAGATTAAATGGCAAATATCGTCGTAGTAAGTATTTATACATGAAATTTTTGTAAACATCACTCTATAAGCAAAACAAGCTTCCAATTCTGATTCATTTGATATCCATATCGACTATTGTTCTATTTACCCAGCTTTTATAAACTCACGGCGCGCAGCGCGCTACCACTGCGTTGCGCCTGCCGGACGCAGCATGGCGCAGTGGTAGCGCACCGGGTGCCGCACTTTTGCTTCCGGGTTCGACCCCTTGGGTGAAATATCCATTTTTGCTTATATTTGGCTATATTTGGCTATGCTCTTTTACTTTTACTAGATCTTTTACTTTAATACATTTCTAGAACAACAGTAATCGGAAGCCGGCAGCACATGACTTTTCTCTCGCGGAAAGTGCGCCTCGGTTGAAATGCGACCCGGGCTGTAATGACATCGAATACACAAAATCACGCCTCCCTCGAGAGTTGAAAACAAGTCAGAAATCTCACTTTGCACTGAAATAGGCGAAAGTTCCTGTTTTTTATAATTCAAAGCGAAAAGCACTCATTAAGACACTGAATCACTCACTCACACCGGCGGTCTTCTTTGGCCTAATTCTTATTGTTATTGGACCACCCATAAGAAAAGTAAACTTTTCTTATGGGTGGTCCCGACAACCCTATCGTGCCCGTTTATCTCTCTCTCTCTCTCTCTCTCTCTCTCTCTCTCTCTCTCTCTGTCTCTCTCTCTCTACCTCTCTCTCTCTCTCTACCTCTCTCTCTCACCCGGAACCAATCTGTTTCTTCCCCGCTTCTCAGCTGATCTGACAACTGAAGTGTTCATTTTTGCCAAAATTCAAGTAATCCAATTTCTCGAATTCTCCATGACTGGATTGTTTGCGTTTGCGACACACACAGCCATACATACACAGCCGAGGCCTAGACCAATCATGGTTTCCAAAAAAACGAATTTTCTTCCGTAGGAGGCGATCCAAAGCTGTTTGTCACTTTGTACACACCCTCAAAGAGGATGATTTCTTCTGAAAACAATGGGTGGTCCTGAAAAACTGGACCACCCATAGTTGGTTTTTGGGTGGTCCAGTTAAACCATCCAAAGGTTTGGGGAGTCCATTGGGACCACCCTTAGTTGTTTTAAGGAGTCCATTGGGACCACCTATAGTCTTGGAGGAGCCCTTTGGGAGCACCCATAGTTTGAAGGGGTTCATTGGGACCACCCATAGTTTTTAAGAAGTCCATTTGGACCACCCATAGTCTTAAGGAGTCGATTGGGACCACCCATAGTTTTTCAAGAAGTACATTGGGATCACCCATAGTTTCTAAGGAGTTCATTGGGACCACCCATAGTTTTTGGGTAGGCTAATGGGACCACCCATTGTTTTGGGGTATCCCAGTGGGACCTTCTATAGTTTTTGGGTGGTCCTGTGAGGCCACCCAGACCACCGAGGGAGACTACTGAACCACATGCAAAATTTTCGACGCGTTATTCCACACATAAACTATGCAATCAATTGTGCAACCACCTGCAAATCTAACGGCTGTGGGAGATTGCAGGGTGGCCAGACTGTGATGACGTCATGGAATGCGAACTTGAATTCTAGGGAATTCCTCTCTGTCTCTGTCTCTCTCTCCCTCTCTCTCCCTCTCTCTTTCTCTCTCTCTCTTTCTCTCTCTCTCTATCTATATGTCTGTCTCTCTGCCTCTCTCTCTGCCTCTCTCTCTCTCTCTCTCTATCTATCTATCTATCTATCTATCTATCTATCTATCTATCTATCTATCTATCTATCTATCTATCTATCTATCTATCTATCTATCTATCTATCTATCTATCTATCTATCTATCTATCTATCTATCTATCTATCTATCTATCTATCTATCTATCTATCTATCTATCTATCTATCTATCTATCTATCTATCTATCTATCTATCTATCTATCTATCTATCTATCTATCTATCTATCTATCTATCTCTCTCTCCCTCTCTCTCTCTCTCCGTCTCTCTTTCTCTCTCCCTCTCTCCCTCTCTCCCTCTCTCTCTATGTCTCTCTCAATTTGTTTCTCTCTTTCTTTCTCTTTCTTTCTCTCTCTCTCCCATAGTTTAGACAGAGAACAACGTCTCTCCCTTCCGCAGTTTGTTGATATTCAGAAGCCAGTCGCTTCTGAAAAATGTGACACGATTGAAGCGGCAGCGATTAGGAGGATTATGAGTGGCGCATGTGCCTTCCACTTGGAGCGCGATCCGTCTTCTGGCAGTCTCGGGGCTGTGTGGCAGCTGTTTCCACGCAATTCCCTCCCCTCTCGGCCAAGAGAAAACACCTCCTCTTAGCACAATTAACACCCGCTGAGGTCCAGACCCTCCGTGTCGCTGACCACATGTCCGCCACGCCCCCCGAGCGGCCGATTTGCGGCCGACGCAGAGCTCAGAAGAAACTTCGCCCGACGGCCATTATCATGCGGGAACCACCCCTCCAGGACCAACATTTGCGTGAGAGAGCGGTTCCCACACCAAACGATTGAAATTTTAATCCAATTTCTCTCTCTCTCTTTCTCTCTGTCTCTCTGTCTCTGTCTCTGTCTCTCTTTCTCTCTTCTCTCTCTCTCTCTCTCTCTCTCTCTCTCTCTCCGAAATACCAATAATATCCAACCCAAACCTCACAAATCTCCCCTCTCTGCAATTTTCTCTGCAACCCGCGGGCTTTTTTCCTTTTCTACACCTTCCGTCCAAATGTCTCTTGGTTGTATCTCTTCAAGTCGTTAAAAGAATCTTAAATCGGTTTTATTTTGTAAAAATGCTTTAACTAATTTTAACCGTTGACTTTAAGGTCCGCAATACGCGTGCTTTTAATAGTTGCAGCAACAAAATCAAAAATCAAAAAATTTGATTTTAAAATGCTTGAATAGATAAATTTATGCTGAACTATTCATTTTTTGAAAAACTAAATTTTGTTGAATTTGAACTGAATTACATAGATTTTAATTGAGTGCGGCGTGTTGAGTGCGGTGCGCGCGGCGGCTGCATAATCCAGTGGTAACAAGTTTCCTTACAAATTTAAAGGTCAAGGGTTCGATTCTTTCCCAGTTTTTATTTCTTTTTCATGTTGGAGTAAATTCAAAACAATGGAAAAAGTTGTTTTTAACTATTTTAAAACTTTTAAATTAAAATCAATACTCTTTTTCGTAAATTTTTGGTTTTTTTCTGGAATCCCGAAATTGTCATTATTTTCACATTCCATTTAAAATTCCATTCTTAAATACATAGAATTTGGCGATTGGGCAAGACGCGAAAAAAATAGAAAATTGAAAAATATGATTTTTGCAATCCTAACAAAAATTGGTGAAATTTGGTTTTTTTGTATTTGGCTGAGTATCATATTGTGCACATATTCATATTTATTGGTCCTCCTTTTTTATATTTTAACAAAAAAAAATAGAAAAAAAGAGTTTTTGGAATGGATAAAAGAAAAAGAAATCCCTTTCATCTCAAATTTCAGCGACGTGCTTTGTCTGATTCCAAGTTTCCACTCCAACAAGTCGTTCCTTGAAGTCTATCTAAATTAGGGAAAGTCCATTTGGACCCGCGAAATCCGAGGCGACATTGAAATTCGAGATCGGATGCGCCAAGGCATGTTGCAAAAAAAGTGAGCGCAGAACACGTTCAACTAACTGCACGTTGTTTTTTGGATCTCTGACTTTGTAGGAACTTTTTTAACCCTTTTTCCTAAGAAAATTACACTTTATGGATAAAAATAGGTTTAAAATGGAAGGAAATATCATTTTTAGAGCGAAAATTCGGATTCAACGCCTTAATTTAATTGGAAACATAGTTTTAATTGCAAATTGATCCATTCTCGCACAAATTACAGTTGGCGCGCGGTACCATAAAAGCTACAGTATCCTACAATACATAGATTTGGAATACTATAAAAAAGGGTGTTGGCCGACTCCTCTCGGCGAAATCAACACTTTGCGTGAGAGTAAACAACCGTTTAGCTACTTTTTCAGCAAGGAAAACTGCTTTTTAGTCAAAATTTACATGTTAAATTACTATTTTTGCTTAAAGAACAATTCTAGAGGGCTAATTACCGATCAATACTCAATTTGTTGTCCCCTATTCCCACAATTTTCAGGAAAAATGTCCATTTAAAAATCAGGTTAATATGGAGGAAATGTCACTTTTTAAGTGAAAATACGAATTCTACGCCTAAATTTTGATTGGTGAAGCAGGTTTCGATAACAAATAGCTCAGTTCTCGCCCAATTTACAGTCGGAGCGCGGTAGGCGCGCGGCGGCTGCGGGGCGGCACGCGGCGCGGTCGCGTCGCGTGCACCATAAACGCTAATGAATCCTATAATACCTGCATCTATAAATACTTTAAAAATTTGTTTTCCTATTCCTCTCGGTGAAATAAACAGTTTTCCTGGGAGTAAACAACCTTCTTTTCATTACATTTTTAAATAAAAATTTGTGTTTTGAAAAAAATATTAAAATAAAAAGGTTAAATTACTATTTTCAATCCAAAGAACAATTGTGGATGGCTAGTTGTCGAGCCTCATTCATCATTGTGGATTTGTTGACAGCTCTCATTTCCGTTTAATGCATATCGCGGGGGGCACACCGTGATCTGCCACCCATTCATTTACTCTAGATTCCTTAAATTTCAACATTTTAAGGGTAAATGCCTTAAATTTCCTTGTTTTTACATAAAAATGCTGTTTTCGGCGGCGCCAGGGGGTTTTATTATAAGGCGCCACGCGCATAAAGCAGACGGCGATCTCGTGGTGTAGTGGTTATCACATCTGTCTAACACACAGAAGGCCGGCGGTTCGAGCCCGCCCGAGATCAACTCTTTTGCTTTTTGTGTTTTGAGTCAGAATTGATTGTTTATAAAGTTCATATCTTGTTATTTCTTTTTTCTCCTTTTGTGCTTTTTCGGAGAGAGGAAAAGGCTTCAAGAGCGCCTCCTTTGTTTACGAGTGCCATCGAATGTGTAAATACAAGTGGTTGCGAAAAAGCCCTCGGGCGCTTGTATTCGGGATGACGACACGCTTACGCGACGCAAAACATGCGGTAATCCGGGCGAATTTCTGCGCATCCACGCGTAAACACAAATTATCCCCACTGACGATGTCATCAAACGGCTGTTTACTCTCGCGCAAACTGTTGCCTTCGGCGAGCCGCGTCGGACAACACCCAATTTTATATGTATTCATGGGTAAACTTGTCATTAGAGATACTGTAGCGGCTTCATTGTACGTGACGCAGACTACGTACGCCGTGTCTATCGCGCGTCGGCCGTAAATCAAGCGCCTTTTGTGCAATTTTCACTGGAAAACTGCCCTTACCATCAAAGTAAAAGTTTAGAATTAAAATTTTAAATAGAAAACTTATATTTCCTTTATTTACTAGTAAAATCGGAGATAGAATTGAAATTTTTTGTGAACAATTTTTTCATTTATTTTCTGCCTACTTGTAACAAATAAAAACTTTACTTATGGAAATTAACACGTAGAAATCGAATTTGTTCTACCAAAAATGTTTTTTCAGCACTTTTCGTCTAAATTAATCAATTAAAGTCTAATTTGCGCGCGGCGCGAAAGTGCAATTTTAACCAGAAAACTGACTTTCTAATTAACATAATAACGCTTAGAATTGGATTCTTCAACCAAAAACTACTCTTTTCTTCATTTTCCGCAAAATTGTAATAAAGAAAATTGTTTCTTACAGAGATAAACATGTAGAATTCAAATTTTCGCTATAAAAATTTTATTCTCCCCATTTTTGCCTAATTTTATTCGGGATATAACTTTTTTAAATAGAAAACAACATGAGGATTTCAAATTTAGGGTCCAAAAGTGTGTTTTTTTCGATTCATTCTAAAGAGGAAAACTGAGAATTCCTAGAATTTGACTTTTTTATCCCAAGTGTGTTATTTTTTATTCATTTTTTGCTTGAAAGTCTTTTTTATCCGAAATCAACTTGAAATTCTGTTTTTTTGGCCAAATTTTTTTACTTTATTTTCTACTCAATAGGAATAGAGAAAAAAGATTTTTCATAAAAAAAATCAAACGTAGAATTCGATTTTTCAGTCAAAAAAGGTTTTGGCATACATTTTCCGCTGATTTAATCAAAAAAGAGGCAACGTAAGCGCACTGCGATCGGAAAACTGAAGCCAATACCAACTCAAATTTTCAATCCAAAAATGCTGTTTTCTTCATTTTCCACCTCATTTAATCGAGGAAGTGATCTATTTCCACCATTCTGATGTCTAATCCCACTTTTCCTGTTACAAACAACTCTCCCATTACCTTTTTCCTCCAGAAGTGGCTATTTCAGCCCAATCTAATTTGTTCTCTACCCACAACACACAATAATCGTCACTCTTTTCTATGTATATTCCAATTTTTCTCTCATTTGTGCAAAATGTCACTTTTTGGAAGCAATTTATCCAATTTTCACTCACTTTTCCTATTTGTGGGCTCTCAGATTCGATTTTTGCTTGATTTTGCATAGAAAATCCCCTTTCAGCCACCTGCAGCTGATAATGAAATCATAGATGACGCCCGTTCTTCTGGCTTTTCTCAGGTAGGCGACATTCATATTTGATCATGCTGAAAATGTAAACAAAACAGAGGGTAAAGGTTGAAAAGAGCGGTTTTTGTCTTTGGTTTAAGGTCAGACCACCCAGACAGTCAGGACCACTCAGATAGTTAAGACCACCCAGATAGTCAGGACCACCCAGATAGTCAAGACCGCTCAGATAGTAAAGATCACCGAGATAGTCGAGACCACCCAGACAATCGAGAGATAGTTGAGACCACCCAGATCGAGGCCATCCATATAGTTCAGACCACCCAGCTAATCAAGACCACCCAGATAGTCAAGACCACCTAGATTGTTAAGACCACCCAGATTGTTTAGACCACCCAGATACCCATGACCTGCGAGATAGTCAAGACCATCCAGATAGTCAGGACCACCTAGATAGTTAAGACCATCCAGGTAGTCAAGAGCATCCAGATAGTCAAAACCACCCAGATAGTCAAGACCACCCAGATAGAGTCAATACCACCCAGTTAGTCGAGACCACCCGAATAGTGAAGACCCCCCAGATAGTCGATACCAGACAGTTAAGACCACATGAATAGCTGATACCAACAATACCATCGAGACCACCCAAATAGTCAAGACAACCCTTTTAGTAAAGACCCCCAGATGGTCAAGACCCCCTAGATAGTTAACACCACTAAGATAGTCGAGACCACCCAGATAGGCCAGATTACCCAGTTAGTCACGACCACCCGGATAATCTAGACCACCCAGTTAGTCGGGACCACCCAGATGACTCATAAATGAGTTTTTGGCTGAAATAAACGATTTTGAGAAGGTCAAATCCATTTTTTTCTATTTTCCAATCAAAAATTCATTTTTCAGCTTAGCCTCTGTGGTAGGCGGTGATTTGAATGCAACCCCGTCGACGACGGTGGCACAGGCTCCATTGGCTGAAAAAAGATGCTCCAGAAATAGCATCAATCTTGGAAATTTGATAAACACTCTCCTGGATGACTATGATGTTCATCTGTTGCCAGAGGAAGACGGAGTCAATGTCACCATTGAGCTTCACGTTCAGGTGGGTCACGGGTACACGCCCACACGTTCAGAGAGAGAGAGAGAGAGAGAGAGAGAGAGAGAGACGCGCGCGCGGCGGCAGCGCGGTTGCGTCGCGGCATGCGTCGCGGTTCGCGCGCGGTCGCATTGCGTACCCCATCCTACCGTAATCTTCAGGGTGTCTCGGGTATCTCTGAAATCACGGGTGATTTCTCGCTCGACGTCATGTACAGCGAGATCTGGCAGGATCCACGCCTCTCCTTCAAGCATCTCAACGTCTGCGCCACTAATATTACTCTAAAAGTTAGTTTTTTATCAATTTTACTTTTGAATTAAGTTTTTAAAGTTTAAAACACTAAAACTTTAACAAATTCTATTTTAGTCCGATTTCCGGAAGCGAATCTGGACCCCTGACACTTGCATCATCAACAGCAAGTCGAGTTCGATCCACAGCTCTCCGTCTGAGAACACTTTCGTCATTCTATACGAAAATGGACTAGTTTGGAGTAATTTCAGGTATTTAAGCTTCAAGTTTAAAATTCCATTTGGATTGCATTGAATTCACAGCCCGCGGCGGCCGGTGTTCATAAGGCGGCGGCGCGCAACAAACCACAGCGCCGCCATAGCTCAGTCGGTTAGAGCGTGGGTCTAATAAGCCCAAGGTCGCAGGTTCGACCCCTGCTGGCGGCAAATCTTTTGCTTTTATAGGCAATTACAATTTTAGGTGTTTATAATCTTCCTAAAAGAACTAGACTCTTTTGCTTGAAATGCGTGGGTTTTGAACGCCATTTAATGGAATGTTGACATTCAACCGTGAAATTAAGTTGGTGTTCCAAATGGCGCAGTGGTAATTGCCACTCCTGGGGGAATATCAACCAAAGTTCGAATCCTTTGCCGGGCATTCCGCTTTTCTCAAAAGCTACGGTTTCTAGCACATCTGTTCCCTTGGTGCTTCAGAGGTGGCATTCGTTGTTCTGACGAGGAGGGAAAAAGTTCTTTGTTGCCCCCCTGGAGGGGCGAAGACCACCCGTTTCGATGAATATTTAGATTTGGGAGGGACGCGAATAGAACTCTACGGGGGAGGGCATAGCCTCGGGCGGTGCGGAGGACAAACATTTTCGAGGGGAAGAATGGGGATATGAGATTTTGCGTCTGGCGGGGTGGACTGAGCTTAGGCGGAAGTACCAAAAAGAGACAGTTTCAAAATAAGTGCCGCTTTGCGGTCCAAACCTAAGACCGTTCGCAAGGACGCAGATAACCCAACCCGAGCGCGCACGCAATAACCCTACTTATTGATTTGAAAACTTTGTCAAACACTTGCCCCAAAAACTAATTCCTGAGACATTTTCGATCAATGTAGATTTTTATTTAGGATTAGGGTTATTGGGCGCGCGAACGGTTTGCGGTATCCAGTCAAAACATCATCAAAACACAAAACAGAGTTACTTTTTTGAAAGATCTCGTAAAAATGAAAAAGTTTACAAAATTAAACACAGGTTATTGGGCATTTTTCTACTTTAATGCCGAAAAATCAATACAAGTTTCGTTTTTCTCAAGTTTTTCGAATTTTTGACCCATTTTTGTTCATTTGAGAGATTTTTCAAATGTTTCATTGTTTTCTACGAATCATTTTCTTTAAAAAAAATCTTTCCCCTTATAATAGAGAGTATTTCGGACGCGCGCGCAATAACCCTAAAAGAAAATCGATAATTACCAAATTAATTTTCATTATTGATTGAAACAGTCAATTTTACATCTTGGGTTATTGCGTGCGAGCTCGGTTTTTAAAAGATTTTTTCCCTGAAAGGCTTTATTTACAAATAATTTCACATAGAATTATAGAGTTCAAAAATAGAAGGATTTCGATAATGTTTGATCAAGAAGATACCGTAGCCCAGGAAGGGCGAAAGAACCCAAGAAAAATCGATATTGACCTTAAATTAAGCAATAACATACTCAAATCGTGTTTGAACCCTAACTAAATCTCTAAATTTTAGGTTAAACGTGAAAACTCCTTGTTCCGTCAACCTGAAAATGTTCCCCTTTGACTCGTTGAGCTGTGAGATCGTCCTGGAGAGCTACTCTTTCAATACGGATGAAGTACGCCTTCTTTGGCACGATGTTCCTATTACAATGATGGAAAAGGTGAACAGTCTCACTTATTCACTCACTCACTCACTCACTCACTCACTCATTCACTCACGTGCCTCACAAAAACATGGTTTTCAGGTTGAACTACCGGACTTTGATTTGATAGGTTGGTCAACGGATCATCAAAGGCTGGAGTACCCCAATGGAATTTGGGATCGAGCGAAGGTAGGTCAATGGGTTAAAAGGTGTAGTTATCAGAAAACGCTTTTGTAAAAGGGGCCTGTCTGGGTTCGCACGCAATAACCCGACACAGAAAAAGGTTAGACCTCCAGGACAGTCGGGACCACCCATAGAGCATTTCTTCTGGGTGGTCCAGTAACAAGGTCAGCCTGTCGGGACCACCAAGAACGATTTATTATGGGTGGTCCAGTAACCCAGTAACCTTGTCGGGACCACCCATATAGCTTTTCGTATGGGTGGTCCAATAACAACGGCCAACCAGTGTCGGTTTCAGGACCACCCATATTTCTCCTTCTAGGTGGTCCAGGTAAAAAGTGAGACCACCAATATAGCATTTCTTCTGCGTGGTCCAGTAACAACGGCAAGAGCCAGGATTCTATTGGGTTTTCGGAACCTTCCTAAATTTCCTCTCTCTGCAACTCTTGTTCCTGGTGAACCGCGAATTTCGCGTGCGCGAGCGGATTAGCGCGCGGACGACGAATCCATTGAAGAGCCGCAAATCGAGTAATCGACCAAGACGTCTCAAATTTGCCGACGAAAAGCGCCCTCTCGACGAACGGCGGCGGAAGAGGTGCACTCGGAGGGAAGGGCAGAGGGCGTTCAAAGGGAGGGCAGTCTGGTGGACTAAAGAATGACGGATGATTGAAGAGGGATTTAAAATCTAGTCGTAGAATAAGTCAAATGATTACGTAGACGCCGAGGTCCTAACACTCAGATAGTCGGGACCACCCACATAGCTTTTCTTCTGGGTGGTCCAGTAACAATGGAAAGAGCCAGGGACCCCCTTAATTTTATAACTTTTCTATTTTCGCAAACGGGAGTCACAATTGCAACCGCTTTGAGACTGCAGTTTCCAACCTAAGGCCGCTTTGACGTTGCATGTTTCAACCTAAGGCCGCTTGAGAACTCCAATTGCCAATCTGAAGCCGCTTTGAGATGCGACCATTTGTCAATCTAAGGCCGCTTCAGGATTCCAATTACCAACCTAAGGCCGCTGTGAGACCTTGTATTTTAGTCTAAGGCCGCTTTGAGACCTCGTTTTTCCAACCCAAGGCCGCTTTAGGATTTCAATGACTACCCTAAGGCCGCTTCGAGACTTCATAGTTCAACCAAAGGCGGCTTTTGACCATATTTGTCAACCTAAGGCCGCTGCTATTTCAGTTTCTAACCTAAGGCCGTTCAGAGGTTTCAAATTCCAACCTAAGGCCGCTTTGGGTTCTCATTTGTCAACCTAAGGTCGCTTTGAGACTTTATGTTCCCACCTAAGGCCGCTTGAGGATGTTTAATTGTCAACCTGAGGCCGCTTTGAAACCTCGTATTTCAACCAAAGGCCGCTTTGACGCTTCATGTTCCAACCTAAGGCCGCTTTGAGACTCCTCTTGTTAACCTTAGGCCGCTTGACCCTCTCCAGTTCCTCATTCTCTCGGGCAACAAAACTTTCGCCCTTTGTGCAGGTGTTCATTTATCTCTGGTCTCCGTGCCGGGTGTCTTCCGTCTTTCCGCCGGAGAAATTTGATCGGTTTTGCGTGACAACAGCGGTCAGCTGCCGCTGGGATCGCACCTATCATCGGTAAAAAGATCATCACTCGCCCTCAGGCAAGGGGAAGGGATTTCTTAAGGTAATTTTATAGAAAAATGGGAATTCAGCTTATTTTCTCCAAAAATTGAAATCACGTAAACTTAGTACAAAGGCGTAAACACAGTGCGTTATCCCTAAGCGTCCCTAAGCGGCCTTAGGTTGAAATACGAGCGTAAACAGAGTACAAATCATGACAAAAGTGTAAACACAGTACAAGACATGACAGTAGCGGACGTGTAAACACAGTACAAGTCGTTGGTAAAAAATAAACTTCACAATGGGATATAATTTGAAACTTTTATTAAAAATATATAATTTATTAAAAAATAAAAATTTAGGTTAAATTCACGTTCGCTCGTCGCTACGGCTTCTACCTGTTCCAATCCTACTTTCCAACCTCCCTTACCGTAATCAGTTCCTGGGTTGGATTTTTCTTCGATGTTCGCTCAGTTTCAGCCAGGTATAGTTTTTGTTTTAGCTTTTGTCACATCACTCCACTGTTTCAATGTGGTTGCCAAAACGGTCAATATAGCTTTTAGTCTTCGTCAAATTTAGCGTTTGCCACATCACTCCACTGTTTCATTACGGTCACTTAAAATTGACGTTTGTTTTCAGAATAACTCTCGGTGTTTCTTCTCTTCTGGCGCTCACTTTCCAATTTGGTAACGTTCTACGCCATCTTCCTAGGGTCAGCTACATTAAGGTGAGAATTTTAAATTCCCTTAATTTTTTAATAAAATGTTTTTAAACAAAAATAAAATAAATATTTCAGTGCCTTGACGTATGGATGATCTTTTCTGTGATTTTCATTTTCTGCACCCTCGTCGAGTTGGCCATTGTTTGCCAACTTAACAGGTATTTTATTTTTCTTCTTGAAATTTCATTTTTAAAATTAAAAAAATGAAATATAAAATAAAAATATTTTAATTTTTCAGATGGGAGCGGGAGAGACAAATAGGTTCCAAGGTTCTTGGTCATTGGTTGAATCAAATAAGGTAAGATCATAAACACACATACATACGCACGCTCACACATTCACAGACACACACACATTCACACAATCACACGATCACACATTCACACACCTATTCACACGCTCTTCTTCAGCCTAGCTCTTGATGTTACTGGACCACCTATAAGAAAAGTTAACTATTCTTATGGGTGGTCTAGACAACCAAATTTGACGCTATTTTCTAACGATCGATTACAGAAAAACGCGAAAATCTGAAAATCGCGTAAACGGAGGACAGAACGGCCAGGCCGACGGCGCCAGGAAGCGCTGGGGATTGTTGAGGGAGGCCTCTCCTGCTCCACAGAATGCTGTGGTGACACAGAAGGCCAACTCTATCATCCACCACGAGAAGCCTCATGATGTGGTGAGTGTCTCTCTCTCTCTCTCTCTCTCTCTCTCTCTCTCTCTCTCTCTCTCTAAAACTCTCTCTTTCTCTCTCTCTCTCTCTCTCTTTCTCTCTCTTTCTCTCTCTCTCTCTCTCTCTCTCCCTCTCTCTCTCTCTCTCTAAAACTCTCTCTTTCTCTCTCTCTTTCTCTCTCTCTCTCTAAAACTCTCTCTATTTCCAGTCCCTTGAACAAGAGTACACATACGAGGGCGTGAAAAAGCGCACAAGGTGGCGTAATGTAGTCCAACGCATCATCTACGTGCTCTGTCCTCCAGATCGTGACTGGACCATTACGTCTGTACAGGTACTTAAATAAAAGCAATACCTTAACCACCTTACTACCTTAACTAAAGAACCCATCTTTAAAGGAACCGTTAGGGACCTCTTTCCATTTGTGCTTGCATATATCGCTCATTATCGTGCCGCGGCCGCCGACCCTTGCCGCGGCCGCCGATCTCGTACGGGTGTGAAACTCGCGGCGCGACCATGTCAGACAACCAGAGTTTTCTGCGTCTTTTCAGGCGGGAACTTTGAAAATTCGAAACAGACGACCAAAAAGTCGATAAATCGATAGGTAGCGTAAACATCGTGCACGTAGTTCGTTAAAATGCAGGTTATCCACAGGTCGCCTGGAATGGCCAAAAATGGCTTTCACATGTAGATTTCTCCAAAAACGACGCAATTAAACCCCAAACTGTTTTATATTTTCTTGAATAACTTTTCAAGCTCTTTAATTTGAGATAAAGTGAAAAAAGGTCCCTAATAATAAATTTTTTTTATTAAAAATGACTTCGAAAAGTGCGCCTATTTCTGTCAAAGTGCATAAATCAAATGTTCCTGGCCACCCTGGGGGTGAATGAATAGTGACGCTAGGAATTTGTCATTGCCTCTTTTTCTGGGCCTCCAAAGTGTTCAGCCTCGAGCGGTTGTCATTTTTCAGCAAAATGGATTGGCGAGAAAGGGAAAAACGGTGGTGCAAATAGCCATGTTCGTTGCACGGAGGATATTCTGGGCGAGGAGGGAATTGGAGGGATCCGCCTCAGGCCGCCTTTGACAGAAAATAGACAACCTCAGCCGCTTTTCATAAGAAAGCAGATAACCTAAGACCGCTTTTTACAAAAAGCAGATGACCCAAGGCCGCTTTTTAAAGAAATCAGATCGCCTAAGACGGCGTTAAAATTTTAATATTTAAATTTATTTAAATTACAAGTGATTTTTTTTTAGAAAACAAAGTCAATTTTCAGGTCGACCGATGCTCAATGATCATGTTCCCGTTGTCCTTCCTGGTGTTCAACATCGTGTAAGTCTCCTTTCCAATATTCAAATGAAGCCCCGTTTCTTTCAGGTACTGGTCCATCTACTTTATGAAGATGGACCGCCCAATGTAGCCCCTCTCATCCAAAGCTGCCACCCCCCCCCCCCCTTTGAAAAAAAAACGAATGAAGAAGTGCGATTCAAGCGTCGAAAAAATGGAAATACAAAAAAACTCGGAGAGAACCACCCGAGAAAAGAAGAAAATGTCCGAGACGTTTCTGACAACGCGCATATGCGTCTCTTACCATGTGTCTGCGTCTCTGAGTATTTGGTTCTGCGTCTCTAACCTTTACTTCTGCCTCTCATACTTTGTGCATCTGCGTGTCCGACGATGTGTCTGCGTCCTTTACTCTGAGCATCTGCGTCTCCGATCTCTACCTGTTCTCTTACTTTCCGTATCTGCGCCGCTGCCATCCACGTCTCAAACCACATGTCTGCGTCTCTAACACGTTGTTTTTAAAATGTCTTACAATTTTTAAAAAATTTATTTTATTTAAATTTATTTTTAAAAAAGTTTATTAAAAAATTCTTTTTAAATTAATTTATTGAAAAGTTTTTTTTTGCTTTTTACAATTTTGCTTTTTACGATTTTTCGATCGATTTAAAATATAAATATAAATTAAATAGTCATTACTTTTCATTGTTTTTTTAAAGCTTAGGCATAAAAGTAATTTTAATTAAAATTTAAATTTAAAAATTGATGAAATATTTTATTAAAAAATTATTTTTCATATTATATTTTATGTTTCCCGATAAATTGTAAGACATTTTTAAAAACAACTGAAATGCTTTAAAACACCTATAAAATGAATCTATTCTTACGGACCTCTATTCTGAAATACCATGGACCGTTGATCCCACGGACCGCTAAACCCAAGGACCATTGAAACCAGGGACCGTTAAACCCAGGGACCGCTGATCCCAGGGCGGACCGTTGATCCCGGTAAACGACGCTATTTTCGAATAGAGCCCTGACGATGTACATCCGACCTCTACCTCTCTCTCTCTGTGGCTGCGTCTCTGACTTTGCGTCTACATCTCTGACCCTTTCCTCTGCGTCTTTGAGCATGTGTTTGTGTCTATCTCTGACCCCATCTTGGTATGTATCCTTGTGTCTGCGTCACTGACCTGTAATACTGCCTCTCTTGCGCTGTGCATCTGCGTCTCTACCCGTTTGGCCTGTCTCTGCATCTCTAATGTGTATCCGCGTATTTCTCTCTCGCGGCATAACTGACATTTAGTATGTCTGTTATTCTGACTTTTGGTCTACTTCTCTGGCCTTTTCCTTTACGTCTCACTCTCATCTGCACATCTAACCCTTTGTCTGCGTCTCTGACACTTCTTTCTTTTTCTTACGTCTAGCTCTCTAACCAATGTAGCATCCCTCTTTCAAATCTGCCCCCATAACAAAACAAATGCAGAAGTGCGATTCATGCGTTGAAAAACAGAAATACAATAAAAACTCGGGAGAACCCCTCTCTGCGTCCCTGGGGTTAGGTTCAGACGACTATACACAAACAAGAGGAGGGAGTATGGCCACTCACTCGAATATATCACAACAGACACCGCACACAGAATCAAAGATACTCAGGGAAGCGGAGGGAAAAGGCACTGGGGATGGAGATGTACGAGGTAGGAAGAGGATTAGGCCAGGTACTGGTACTCGTCGTTCTTGTCCGTTCGCTGGAGGTACATCTTGTCGATCAGGTCTTCGATGCACTTCTTCACCAGGATCACGTCCGGCTTGAAACGGCCCTTGATCTGATCCATCACCTGCAATATGGTAATTAGAATGGAAAGGGCATGCTCCTCTGCGTCTCAAACCTCTGCCTCTCTGACCCTTTGTATCTGCGTCTCTAACCTCGTTTCTGCGACTCTAGCCTCCACCTATGATTTTCTGACTCTGACCACCTGCGTCTCTAACCCTGTGTGTCTGCGTCTCTAACCTCCCCTTCCGCTTTTCTGTGTCTGGTGATCTGCGCCTCTAGCATCTCCTTCTGCTTTTCTCTCTCTGGTCGTCTGCGTCTCTAACCTCGTTTCTGAGTCTCCGACCTTGTGTCTGCGTCCCTAACCTCTCCTTCCGCTTTTCTCTCTCTCTCTCTGGTCGTCTGCGTCTCTAACCTCGTTTCTGAGTCTCCAACCTTGTGTCTGCGTCTCTAACCTCTCCTTCCGCTTTTCTCTCTCTGTGTTCCTCTGCGTCTCTAACCTCTTCCTCTCCGTCCCTGACTTCAAATAAAAAGACCCCACCATTACCTCCGTGATGAGCTGCGGGTGTTTGAGCACCTTCCTGGTCTTCATAATCCTCACCACCGCACATTCGATGTAGTACTTCCTGTCCTGCGCCACCTGAAATCCACAATTTAGTCTCACTCTAACTAAAAGCCGCTTTTTCAACGATAGGCCGCTTTTTTTGGCAATTAAAAGCCTCTTTTGGCAACCAGAGGCCGCTTGACCTGCTGTTGGCTATTAAAAGCCGCCATTTAGCAACCAAGGGCCGCTTTTTAGCAATTAAAAGCCGATTTTTGGAACCAAAGGCCGCTTTTCCTACTGTTTGGGTGACCAAAGGCCGCTTGACCTGATTTTTGCCAATTAAAAGCCGCTTTCTGGCAACCAAAGGCCGCTTTTATGGCAATTAAAAGCCGCTTTCCGCAAATAAATACCGCTTTTGGCAACTAAAGGCCGCATTTTTGGCAATTAAAAGCCGCTTGACCTGCTTTTTGGCAACCGAAGGCCGCTTTTTTGGCAATTAAAAGCCGTTTTTTGGCAACCAAAGGCTGCTTGAAAGCCGCTTTTGGCAACCAAAGGCCGCTTGACCTGCATTTTGCAATTAAAATCCGCTTTTTCGGCAACCAAAGGCCGCTCGATCTGATTTTTGGCGATTAAAAGCCGCTCTTGGCAACAAAAGGCCTCTCTCCACTTACCGTATTATTCACACTCTCCACCTCCTTCTCCACCTGCTTCGTCGACTGCACCGCCGGCAGTTTGAAGCGGATCCTCTTGGAGGCCATGGCCATGTTGAGGACCACCCGGCTGCCGTCCGCCAGCTCCTTGTCCTCACACGTCACCATATTAGCATCCTGCAGCGTTTTGATGATTTTGAAGATCAGCTCGCCGGTGAGACCCGTCTGCGCACTCAAATCGGAGACCTTAATTTGAATATTATGAGCTTATTGAAGTAATTAGCATACAGAGAGGCCGTCGTGGTGGTTGAAGCACATCAAAGTGGCCATCTGGAAAGCGCTTCCCTGGATGACGTAGCTCTTGTCCAGGTACGATGTGCGGAGTTCTCCTGAATTTGAATATTGCGAAGAGGTTATAGACGCAGAATCAGACAGAAAGAGGGTTAGAGACGCAGAGAGAGAGAGGGGTTAGAGAGGGGTTAGAGACGCAGAATCAGAAAAAGAGAGGTTAGAGACGCAGAATAAGAGAGAAAGAGAGGTTAGAGACGCAGAATAAGAGAGAAAGAGGGGTTAGAGACGCAGAGAGAGAGAGAGAGAGAGAGATTAGAGACGCAGAATAAGAGAGAAAGAGAGGTTAGAGACGCAGAGAGAGAAAGGGGGGCTAGAGACGTAGGATCAGAGAGAAATAGGGGTTAGAGACGCAGAGCCAGAAAAAGAGAGGTTAGAGACGCAGAACTGACCGTGAGAGGCGTGGAAGAGCCAGCTGAGTCTGCGTCCGTTGTGCTTCTCCATGTAGTAGTTCTGGAAGTTGTCGGTGCTCTGCTTCATCGCCATCGGCAGTGAGAAGCTCACGGAATCCACGTGGCTCGGAGCCGTGCCGCTTCCGCCTGTAAAATTCAAATTTTTCAGTTTTATGGCCAAAAAGCGGCTTTCAAGGACCAAAAAGCGGCCAAGCGACCTCTGGTTGCCAAAATCAGCTTTAGGTTGTCAAAAAGCGGCCTGAGGTTGCCACAAAACGGCCTCCCCTTTACCTACCGACAGTGGGCGCATTGAGGGGCCAAGATCCGGCGGTGAGCACCATGGGCGCCATGAGGTTGCGTCCCTTCAGCTGGTTCTTCTCCAAATACTGAAACCAAGACAATTTAAGTCATTTGAATCAAGCCAATTGGAGTCATTAGACTATTGCATAAAAATTCAAGACAACAATTAGCAAATTGCATCAAAGTACCTCCTCGAAGTTGGTGGACAACTCGGCGCACAGGCCAATGTCCGTGAACATGCGGGAGAGTTTCGACGTGAATTCGTAGCCACAGGCGACCTGGAAGTGGAGTGGTTAATTAGAATATAGGAAGAAAAATGAGGCTAATTAGAATATAAGAAGGACAAACCTTGAGTTTGTTGATCATGCTCTCCTCCGAGTCCATGGAGACGGAGGCGTTGTTGATGAGGCGGGTGGAGAGCATTTTGGAGTAGTACTGAAAGAGAGGGATTAGAGAAAGAGAGAGAGAGAGAGAGAGAGAGAGAGAGACGAACCCTCTGGAAGACGTCCTTGTCCTCGATGTATCGGAAAATGACGATGGCCCTGGTCAGCCGGTCGTCCAATTCGTTGTCGTTCATCCCGCGAGAATTCTTGCTCAACATCGCATTGGCGTAACGGGCAAGCTGAAAATTAACTATTTATTCAATTTAAAGCAAAATTAAATGTTTTTTAAATAAAAATTTTAAAAAAAGAATAAAATTATAATTCATACTAAAAACCAAGTTTCAAAAAATATTATTTTAAAAAAGAAAGAAAAAACTGACCCTCTCGCTGGCCTTGGGAGCGATTCCGGGCCTCTCGGTGCGCGCATTGACCACATTCTGGAGAGCCTGAAAGAGATATTACAAATTACAATAAAAAGCGCTAGAAGCGGCCTTTGGTTACCAGAAGCGGTATTTGGTTGCGACAAAGCGGTCTACAGTAACCTACCTTATCCAGGGCGCCGGTGAAGTCTCCGTCGTCCATGAACACACTGGTCTTCATTTCGCTGTATCGATCGTAAACCTGTAAAATTATATTTTAAAAAAGTACGTTTTGGAGTGCAATATGCTAATTATTCTGGCAGACTGGATCTCCGCTTTTTCTGGCAACCTCAGGTCGCTTCTGCTTTTACTGGCAACCTCAGGCCGCTTTCTGCCTTGAAGCTGACGTCAGAAGTGTTATTGGGGTCGAAATGATACAAAAAGTAGGTTTTAGGGTGCAAAATGCAAATGCCGGTTGATAATTGCAACTGAGACATGATGGCGTCCAACAGTGTCCAGATTACAGTACCTGGAGTATATTCTCCACAAACTGCTGGGGAATGTTGTCTCCGGTGAGGTTGCTGATGGCCTCGTGGCCCCTCTTCTTCACGTACTCCTCGAATTCCTTGATCATCACTCCCAGACCGCCCTCGATCGGCTTCATCAGCTTGTACATATTCCTCAGATCTGGAATTTAATAAAATAAAATATTTTTTTAATTTTAAAAAAAATTATAAAAAAGGGCCCATTAAAAGGGCCCAATCAATCGATTTTAAAGGTGTAATTGATCTATTTTTAAAGATTTTAAATGTGTATATTTTTTTATAAAAAAAGACTAATTAGCATATAAAGACGTAAAACCACTAAAACTTACCCGTCCTCTCCTCGTTCTTGATCAGTTCGCTGCAGACCCCATTGAGCTTCTCCTTGTGCGCACTGATCATCACGTTCTGGCACAGCTTTATCACCTAAAATTCTAATTTAGCTGGGATTTCTCGAAGGAATTACCCTATCCACGGTGGATTTGCAGACGTAGGTGGCCGAACGAGTCTTCTCCGCCTCGATGGCCTGGATCACCTGAAAAAAATGAGGTTTAATTTGAATTTTACATCAAAATCGAGGAAAAAGGGGTTTAATTTGAATTTTACAACGACACTTACCGCCTCCATGTACTGGCTGCAGGTCAAATCGGAGAGGAGCTTCTGCGCCTGGAGGGTGTAGTATTCCTCCGTGGCCTTCAGGAACCTAAAATATATTTTATTATATCTTTATATTAAAATAGTAAGAAAAATTTATGTTGGCAACCTCAGGCCGCTTCCTGCCTTTTCCAGCAACATCAGGCCGCTTTCCGCTTTTTCTGGCAACCTCAGGCCGCTTCAAATTCGGCCAATTTCCCAAAAACTGACGGAAGCTCAAAGTTCTTTTGGTAGAATTCGCGGGAGGCGTCCCTCTGCTGCGAGGACTGATTGTTCGTCGTCTGGCCTTCGAAAGCGTACTCCTCCACCTGAAAATCTCTTTGAAATCCTGATATTTAATTAATTTTTAATAGAAATATAAATTGTGACTTTTAAAAAAATTAATTTTTTTTAATAAAAATTAATTTTTTTAAATATAAATTAAAAGTTTTAGCCTCATTTTTATAAATACATCTTATAAAATCCAAAATAGCAAGATTCGCCTCATTTAAATGCTAATTTTTAAATTTAACACATTAAAATTAATAATTTTACCTGTACGAGGGACATGATGACGTCACTGATGATGGATTTGTTCTCCGGAGCCCGGCCGGCACGGTCTTCTGCGATGGATTCCAGGAGGAGCATCAGGAGGGAGCTGAAGATCGGCTGCACGAGCTTGGTCTTCCAGATGTCCATTGCCATCTGAATATAAAGATGAGTATGGTGCCATATGCAAATGTGGTGTGAATTAATTCGTGGATGAATTAACAATGAATAGGTTAAAATGACTTTTTAAAGCTAAAAAGAAGAGAAAACTGACGCATCCGACTTCCTTGATGGTGGTTTTAGTAAGGTACATCGAGTACTGTGCGTTCAAGTCCGGGTCCAGGTTCCTCGTCTGCTTCACGTACTGTTTGTTCAGGTATCTGAAAAGAAGAAACATAGAAAATACCAAAATCTGGTCTCTTATGCTTGAAAAGGTCCTTTTTGGTGGGTTGTATGCAAATAAGAGATGGTAAAAAGAGAAATATGACCTAGAAGGTACCCCCTTCATTTTTGCACCGACAATTCCGCTCAATACCTAACAAGACCGATCCCAGTAAAAATTAGCGTCCCTCATTTGAATACAGCACCTCCAACCACAACTTTTAGTGTCTCCACGGTGAAATATGGACGTACTTTGAGTTTCAATCAATTTTTACAAGTAACGTTCGAAATCGTCGTGTAATTATGCTTAAAATAACACAAAAAGTTCTTTTTGAGGTGCTATATGCAAATGATGAGTGGATTTTTTGGCAAGTGCGACCTAAACATTCCAGTCAGCCGGGCCCGTGAGAACTCTGAGCCTTCTCAGGTTCAACTTTTTGACTTGGACGGTTCGAAATCGCAGATTTGTGGGCGCAATATGCAAATGTTGGGTGCCAACTGAAACTGGGTCATATAAAAACAAAAAAAAGATTTAAAAAAATAGGACAAACGTACCCGAAGAGCATGTGTACGTAGAGGGCTCCCTCGTAGTAGATCTTCCACATCCTAGCGTATTCTGCCAGCAGTTCCGTCGAAGGGACATTGACAATCTTCTCGTAGAGTCCCTGGACGTGGTCTTCGATGCAGCCAACAAGCGATTTGTAGAGTTTCTCGCACAGAGGGTCCGGAATGGCCACGCAGATATTGTACACATCACTGGAAATCAAGGGGTTTGGTCAAAATAAGGTATAATAAGCTAGAAAAAGTGAAAATCCACTATAAAATAAATGTAAATCCACTATAAATGAAAATAAAATGTGAACAATACTTTTTTGGAATGCTTTATGCAAATTCGGGGTCTATTTCCAACTGACGATTTGTCCCCTTCCTGTTACATAGCGACCGCTTTTTCTGACAGCCTCAGTCCAATTTCTGCTTTTTCTGCCAACCTCAGGCCGCTTTCATCTGGCAGCCACCAAACGAGTTGCCACAAGACCAACCAAGTTTAAATGTGCAAAATTCAAATTCAATGTCGAAAGAGTGAAATTAGGGGTACAAAATTCAAATTAAATGTCCAAAATTGAAATTAATTATCTAAAATCCAATTTAAAGGTCTAAAAATACAAATTAAAGTTCTAAAAATACAAATTAAAGTTCGAACGACATCATCCTGGTTTAAAGGACCAACATTGGTAACTAAAACGTCCAAAATTCAAAATAAAGGTCCCTTTTGCGGCAACCTAAGGCCGCTTTCTGCTTTTTCTGTCTAAAAGCAAAATTGAAGGTCTAAAATACAAAATAAGTGTCTAAGAAGTGAAATTGAAGGTCCAATATTCAAAATAGCGGTCCAAACTTCAAATTAGAGGTCCAAAATTAAGATTAAAGGTCCAAAACTCAAGTTCAACGTCAAAAATTCAAATTAAAGGTCCACAAGGCTAAATTAGAGGGCAAAATTCAAATTAAACACCTAATTTACCTGAATTTGTGGTCCCAGACCATCTTCGTGATGGGACGCAGCTCGATTATGTTGACGACCGACTGCTGCAGTTCGCCCCAGACTGCGTCGAAGTCCACCGACTGCGGTCTCAGGGCGTACATCTGGCCCTGAAATTAGAATATTGCCGTAATAAACCGTCATTATTAAAATATAAATAAAGAAAATAGACATTTTCAGTCAAAAATGGCCAATTTTGAAGAAAAACTGAGCTTAAAAAGTCCAAAAACACGTTTCTCCCGCCGAAATGACTCCAGCCAATTTTTAAAGGTTTACTTCGAATTAAAATTGAATAAATATGTAAAATTATTAAATTTAACGCTAAGATGCAAATTAAACCCCCAGGGGATTGGAAATTAGCAAAATTAAGATAATAAACCGGTTTAAAGGTCGCCTCGGAAGCCGGATCTCCGAGAATTCGCAACGGGGCGTGAAATATGCCGAAAAAATATTTACACAAGCGGGAAATGATGACTAGGGTATTTTTAGAGCACAAAACACGTGGTTTTAATTTTTTTTTTAAATGTAAAAAATAAAAATACAAAAAATATAATTTATTAAATAAAAAAAATCGATTTTTAATGGATTTTACGTCTATTTTGGGGTCCAAAACCAGTTTTATGCGATCAGCTGACGCGGTCGATATTTTTGCACAAATCACGTGGAATTATGTTTAAAAAATGAGTTCTCTTTTAAATATTAAAAAATATAATAAATAAAAATGATTTAAATTCAAATTAAAGGTCCAAAATTAAGATTAAAGGTGCAACATTAAAAAACTTTTAAAATATAATAAATAAAGTTATTTATTAAATTAAATGAGCAATCTGAATGTTGCCATTGCACGTGGTTGCCGGTTCAACGGCCAGGTTGCTAGAGAAGTCCCCAATCTCGAAAGGGCACGCCGTGCAATATTCGTAATGACGTCGTCATGGGGACGGGGACGACTAAACTGCCCGATGTTTACAAGATGTCCGTAGTTTACAGCGGACTAGTCTGGATAATGGAAAAGTCAAAAATTGAGAAATCGATAATTAATGTGTTAATCAATATTTTCCATTAAAATTTCCATAATTTAAATGCAAAAAATTAGTTATTTTTATTCTCTGACGAGTTATTGCATGCGGTGCAATATTCCAATTATCTCCAGGCAAGGAAGCCAAGTGATGACGCAGTAGGGCAACTAGTCTGCACGCTGTTTACAAGACGTCTGTTGTTTACACGAAGGAGTACCGATTATTGAAAATTTGATCCGTCAAAAATTGGTAAATGGTTAATTTTACTTTTCAATAAATATTTTACAGCCCAAATTTCTCTGAGAATCTCAAAACTTAATTAAGAAAATTCAAAAACCAGTTAAAAATGGCTAAAAAAAATTTGTCCTCGGTATAAATCCTCACCTTGTTGTTACTAGGTCGTTCCTTTAAGGGTTCCTTTTTGCACCTCTTTGCGAAGTTCATCCTAAAATAGGATATTTCAGCCGTCGAAGGAACAAAGGAAAGAGGATAAATTGCCAGAATTCGGTCATAGGAAGCGGCCTGAGGTTGCCAGAATCCGAAAAAAGCGGCCTGAGATTACCAAAATTCTAAAAAAAGCGTTAGATCACTAAAATTGGCTTTAAAACAGCTGCCTGAGGGCACCAAAATGCAAAAAGGGTACAAAATCCAAAAAGGATGCACGAGGCCACAAAAATCCGGAAAATGCGGCCTGAGGTTATCAAAATTCGCAGAAAAAGGACCGACCGAGGTTAATAGAGTCCAAAAATGGCCTGAGTTTACCACAACTCGAAAAATGCGGCCTAAGGACACTAAAATCTAAAAAAGCGGCCTGCGGTTTCCAGAATCCTAAAAAGCGGCCTGACGTCACCAAAACACGTAGAAAGCCGCCTGAGATTACATCATTACGCAAAATCGACCTAAGGTCACCCGAATTCATAGAAAGCGGCCTGAGGTTACCAGAACCTGAAAAAAGCGGCCCGAGGCCACCAGACATGTGTTGAAATAACGCGTTGTTCACATGTTTGCCAACACTTGAAGAACAGGAAGTTCATTTAGTGTGCAGCGGAGGGTTATTACAAAACCAAGATGCTTAAAAATAGGATTTTCACGGAACGGCCGCTTTTTGGCAACCATAGGCAGCTTGACCTGCTTTTTGGCAAGTAAAAGTTGCTTTTTGACAGCCAAAGGCCGCTTAATCTGCTTGTTAGCAATTAAAAGTGAATTTTAGAAAATACAGCCGCTTTTTGCCAATCAAAGCCGCTTTTTGCCAATTAAAAGCCGCTTTTTAATTAAAATACCTGCCGTTACCATAAATAAAGCCATATTCAGAGTTTAAATCCATAAAAGTTCCATTTTAAGCTGTTATGTAAGATTTATTGCATCCAATGTGATAATTGCGTAATAATTATGCATTTTAACCCTTTTTCCAATTCCAATTCCAAAATGATGAAAATAACTACTTTTACGGCCAGACTTCCTCTTAATAGTCAGCATCACCTTTCCTTTATCTCGGATGGGCGTAATTTTTACAACCGTAGACTACAGGCTATCTTTTGGGCACAACCTGCATAGAAACGGTGATTTAAAGTGATGTAAATAAAGGAAAATGCATTTTTTAATCAATTTAAAAAATTTAACATTAAAAAAGAGAGAAAATTACTTAAAAATACACAGGAAACATAAGTCTAAGTACGTTTAAGCTGCTTTAAAGCGGCTTTCAAGCCAAAGCGACGTTTTTTGCGGAAAACTAGTTAAATCTACTATTTTCAACATTTTTAATTTAAAAACAGTACATTTTAAAATGTAAAAAGGAGAAAATCTAAACAAAACACGATCAAAAACCTCACGTTTGAATTCCTTCTTCCCGCCAAACGTTCGTCATTTGAAAGGTCGTTGTTTAAAATTCATCGTGTAAGGACCCACCATAATAAAAGGCCCGTTAAAATAGTGTTTTGTATGTTTAAAGTTAAAAATTATTAAAAACGAGGCTTCTATGAATCAATTACGTTTAAAAAACATTTCAAACTTGTGGTTATGGCATCTCAAACTTGTGGCAAAACGATGTGGCTATGTGGTTTTTAGCTGGAAACTGGAAAATGTTGCCAGCCGCTTTTTTAAATATTAGTCGCGTCAGGACCCATCGTCACATAACCCTTATTTCCTAACAGTCCTAATTTTACAAATAAATATTAAAATTTGCTTTAAAATAGAAATTTATTTAAAAATTTCTGAAAAATAATCTTTTCCACTTCTAAAATCCATTCTTAGTCGCCTTTCCACGGCTTTTCACACTTCTTCCCCCGCGCTATCTCTTCCTCTTCCCGGTTAAATCATCCCCCGATAAGATCAGTCGGTAGCAATGCTTCTGTTCCCATTGGTGCTCCTTTTCGGAGGTTTTTAACCACTTTTGACACACCATTCTAATATTTCTAGCAAGTTTCGCCTTTCACTTCGAACTCGATGGTCATTACGCCCTCATCCCAGCTGCCGACGCCAAATCAGCCAAGAAGGACTATGAAATTTTCCTAAAATCAGAAGAACAGCTGAAAAATAAGCTGATTTCTTTGTTTTCCGGAAGATTTGAGGAATTTTTCGTCAAGAAATTCGAGTAATTTTCATTTAAACACTAAAAAATAAAAAAATATTTTCAAGAATTCACGGAGTAGAAATCCATCCGACGGCCATCTTCACTGCTTTTTTGACAACCGAACTGCCTAAAGAGAGGATTATAGAAATTATTTCACAAGATGATCATCTGGATGTCTTTAGGATCAAGGAATTGGGTAAGACTTTATTTTTTACGATTCGCTCAATGCGGGGTTCGAATTCGCCCTAGGAAAACTTGTTGTGATGTAATTTGAAATTGGTGAAATCAGGATTCTGGTAACCTCAGGCCGCTTTTTTCGGAATCTGGTGACCTCAGGCCGCCTTGTAAGTTTTCTGGTGACCTCAGGCCGTGTTTTAACAATCGTGTAGCCTTAGGCCGCATTTTGGGAACTATGGTAACCTCAGGACGCCTTTTTCAGATTCTTAGTAACATAAGGCCGCGTTTTCGAATTTGGTAGTTTAAGGCCGCCTTTTAAAGATTCTTGTGCCAATAGGCCCCTTTTCAAGGTTTGTGCCTTTTTTTCGGAGTCTTTTAACCTCAGGCCGCATTTTAAGAACTCTGCTAACCTCAGGCCGCTTTTTTGGATTCTGGTAAACTCAGGCCACATTTCATATAGCGGATTTACAATATATTAACTCATTTACTTTTTGCGGTTTAAAAGGCCGTTTGTCACGAAATGATGACTTTTTAATCCAAACCAGCTACTGTTTACCCTCCTCTTATCGGATTCTATCTAGCTTTGTGACACTTTCAGGAGCCATAGATTAGCTGTGATATCATCCAAACAGAAATATAATGCAAACCTTCTTTCGATCAATCATTCCTCTAGAGATGTACCATTGCAAATACATTTTCGCGCAAAAGCTTTTTTCGAATTTGGTACCCGATTTCTAAGGTTTTTAGCAATTTTCCCTCACATTTAAAATAAACTATGCATTTTTGGTTTGTTTTATAGATATAATCATTAAAATAAGAATATACTAAATGAAAGTGGTTTTTTTTGGGACAACAATAATTTTGGGGTTGGCGTCAGGCGGGAAATGTTGTACGCAATGCAGCACTAACGCCCAAAAAGGCCTAAAGTAGTTTTTACAAAGTTTTTATGAGAATTTTTCAAATTCAAACTTGAAGGTTTATAAAAATTTAAATCTTTAACCAGGAAATGATGACATTTTATTCCAAATCAGCTTCTGTTTGCTGTTCTTATCTGCTTCTTTTTAGTTTTACGATGCCAACCAAGAAAATAATCATAGATTTGGCGTGATATCACGCGTTGGAAGAATCAAGAAACGGTCACAAATTGAGGGGGCGTGGCCAAATTTGTCGAAAACATTCTAAAAATGACGGGCGTTGCTAAATTAGCCAAAAATTTCAAAATTCACTTTCAAAAATTCAATCACAAGTTTTAACTTCAAACTTCAATTTCAGGATCTCTTCCTCCTCGCCCCGCCCCCTATTCTGTAAAATCTTACGCCGACTTCTGCCTCAATGGAGGATTCCTCATGCCCAACAACACCTGTGCCTGTCCTTCCTTCTTCACTGGAGATTCATGCGAAATTGTTAAGTGAGAAACTCTCTCTCTCTCTCTCTCTCTCTCTCTCTGTATGTCTCTCTCTCTCACTTTTCAAAACGCAAACTTCAGCTGCTTACACGGAGGAATTGCCGACAATGGTCGTTGCGCCTGTCCGCCCGGTGTTTACGCCGTCAACTGCGAACAACGTAACCTTTAATCAGTTTTTGGATTAATCTGTTGGTTTAGGAGGTTGCCTTCCTCAAGTCCAGGACAACATGAACACTTTAAAACAGTCCTTCATTTTGGTGTTAAACCAAAGGTCGACTATGTCCTACATCATAAATCAGGTGGCCACTCAACTGGGAGACGTTTTCAAGCTGTACAATGGGATTAACCTCTACGCTAACTACATTTTGGTTAACTACGTTAAAGGAAGTAAGTTTATATGTTCACTCACTCACACACTCACTCACTCACTCACTCACTCTCACTCGCTCACTCACTCACTCACTCACTCACTCACTCACTTACTCACTCATTTTTTTCTTTGGCCTAGTTCATATTGTTACTGGACCACCCATAAGAAAAGTCAACTTTTCTTATGGGTGGTCCCGACAACCCTATCGTGCCTGTTTCTCTCTCTCTCTCTCTAAAACTCTAAAACTACTTCTTTCTCTATCCTCTCTAAACTACGATTTTCCAGAAAACGGTCTTCTGATGTCAAAGAACGTCTTCGACACCCCAGATGCCTTAGTCGACTACCTAAACACCCTAGTTTTTGCCACAACTGGAGATGTGAGGCAACCCACAAACAGAGCCATTCTGGAAGCCCAGTCATTGTAGGTTTCTTGTTTAGAAAACGCTAAAAATCATCAATATTTGCTTCTAAAAGAAAAAAATACGGTAATTTTAAGTGTCCCATCAATGAAAGCCCTCTCTAACATTTTCGTCTTTGCCGATACGTTGGATTCTGAAGCAGGCCCTCGAAATGATTCACTTTCCTCCAATTCTATTGAGACTCAGTTGATCATGAAGACTCTTGCTTGGAGGAACAGGGTAAGGCTCTCTTTCTCTCTCAGTCTCTCTCTGTCTCTCTGTCTCTCTCTCCCTCTCTCTCTCTCTCTCTCTCTCTCTAAAAATCCTTCTTAGATCATCTACTACCTTGCTACCCCACCCGTTCAAGCCAACATCGTCGATGATGACTCTTACCAAGTATTCCTCCGTGTCTCTCGAGCCAACTTTGGTGACTTGATCAACTTTAACATGACGGAAATCGATACCGTTAGTTTATTGATTGATAAACAAATGTTCATGGTTTTTTTAGATCATCGACACTATCCCATCATACCAACAGAATGAGAACCTAGCAGTTCGGTATTTTGTGTCTAACCAAAGGCAGGTCAATGTGTCAGTCTACACAGGAGAAGGTGGGACGACAGGAGCCCAGATGATGGTTTTGCTGACTTCGGTAATTGGAGGGAAAAGTGAGTTAGAAGAGAGAGAGAGAGAAAGAGTGAGAGAGAGAGAGAGAGAGAGAGAGAGAGAGAGAGAGGGGAGAGAGTTGTTATATTTCTTTTCAGTGCCAAAGATCACCGACAGCTTCAGAGATCAAATGAGTATCATCAGAAGCGGTGCTCAGTTCACGGTGACTTTTTTTGTAAAACAGATTTTTAATTAAAATCTTTAGCTTTTCGAGTCAACTACAACAAACAAAGTTTTACATGTTCACGAAGGAGACCAGTGGAACTTGAGGGTTTGGATTTTCAGTAGGTACACTCCAGTTACTGCTTTTGCCTACGATCCGAAGGTGGATGTTGGAACTGCTTATACTCCTGGAGGTGGGAGAGAGAGATAGAGAGAGAAAAAGAGAAAGAGAGAGAGAGAAAGAGAAAGAGAGAGAGAAAGAAAGAGAGACAGAGAGAGACAGAGACAGAGAGTCCACTTTCAGACTACCACGTAGTTATATCTGGAACCCTCTTGGGCTCTACCTCCCAACCGACTAACTTTACCACACTTTGGCTTGATCCCAAAGATGGAGATCCATATTCACACCTGGAGACAGTTGGAACCAAAAGAAAGGACGAATGCTCCTATGATTGGCAATTCGCCACCGAGAAACTCTACTGTATTCCTGGGCCTTTTGCGTAAGTTCCCATGTTTTTGGGACAATCTGTGATTTTTAGGCAATTGATGACCATGAAAACTACATTTGGTCAAACTATTCAAAGAATCATTCCTGGTTACTGTGTGGATGAGAGTATGTTTAACAGAATACTGCGAGAAATTGAGATTTAGGCTATCAAAGCTCCCGTTTTGTTTGTTTAAATGGAGGAACGAGGAAAGGAACAAGTAGCTGTGCCTGCCCTCATAACTACTCTGGTACGTTACTATCGCTTGTTATATGGACCACCCATAAGAAAAGTTGACTTTTCTTATGGGTGGTCCCGATAACAGCCTATCTACTGAACAAAGCCTATGACAGCCTATCGGACTGAAAACAGCCTGGTACAACCTATAGGGACCACACATACGAAAAGTTAACTTTTCCTATGGGTAGTCCCGTTAGGCTGAATTTGGTTATAAGCTGTTATAGGTAAAACTCCCTCTCTGCCTTTTTTTCTGTACCTCTCTCTACCCCCACTCGTAACTTTCCTTGGCCTAGTTCTTCTCGTTACTGGACCACCCTTATAAAAATTTATGGGTGGTCCTTGACAACACCATCGGTTATCTCTCACATATCACATAATATACTTCAGGTACCCAATGTGAGATCCCAAAGTGCTTGTACGGAGGATCACCTAACAAATTCCCCGGAAATGGCCAGCCACTTTGCATCTGTCCGGCTGGATATTCGGGAGATTTCTGCGATCAATGTAAATTTAAAAATCTTATTTAACTAATTGCACGAAAATTTAAGTTTTGTGCGAAACTCCTACCCAGAATCCACCTCCATCCTTATCTCATTCGACTCTGGCTGTGGTGCTACAAAATTCTATTTCACAATCGCAGGTAACATTTTCTTAATAAAACAACCTTCTTAATGAAAAAAAATACAACTAAAACCCAATGTTTTCCAGATCTCTCAATCAATCGACAGCGGAATATCCAACTTGGTCAATGCAATGGCTGGGCAGGATGAATACCATCATTTCGTTTTGACCACTTTCCACTATTTGAAAGCAGGAAGTACGTTTTAATGCTAATAAATAAAATATAATTATGTTTAGATCAAGTGCAAGAAGATATCAACACTACTGTCTATTCGAATACTGCCGAGTTTCAGAAGGCTGTCAATGATGTGCAGTATCTGTAAGTGAGAGAGAGAGGCAGAGATAAAAAGAAAGGGGTGTTGGAACCACCCATAAGAAAAGTCCTTTTTCTAATGCGTGGTCGAGAAAACACACACATGTGACTTGTTACTGGACCACCCAAACGACAAGTTAACTTTTCTAATAGGTGGTCTTTTTTTTTACTGGACCACCCATAAGAAAATTAAACTTACGAAAATTAAACTTTTCTTACTGGTGGTTTAGACAACACAATTGTAACTTGTTACTGGACCACCCAAAAGAAAATTTGATTTTTCTTATGGGTGGTCCAGTAACCACAAGAACCAGGGCAAGTCTGTATGTTTAACCCTACCATTTTCAGTCCAACTCCCGCCAAAACCCAAGGCGTTCTTCAAGCCATCCTTAATGCGTTCTCCTCGTTCAACATCTACCGCTCCCCCATGTTCGTCTTTGTCGATTCCGAGCCAAGCAACACCGAAGTTGAACAAGACGCTGTGTAAGTTCCCTCTTTGAAACAATAAAATGTTTTCTTCAGTTCCACAGCCGTCATTCAAAACGTCCGATTCACAATCGTAGTAACCCCTCCCTATGGAATGCAATCGATGTGCATGTCTACAAAAGGACAACAGTACTACCAATCGCTGGCTGACAAGACCGGAGGAGTTTTTATCAACCTGTGCCAGACTTACTATGGAACATATGATGACCCTATCTCTCAAGTGAGCTTTTTGTTAAATAGAGACAATAGGGGTTTAAGTTGTTTGTTGGCTTTGGTTTGGCTCATCATCGAACAGAATCGCTAAATGAGGTCGTTACTCCACCTAAGGCAACATATTACCCTGTATTTTACTACATCGATAGACCGCAGAATGATGCCTTCTTAATTGTCAACTGCCGTGAGTTTGTAAAAAAAAAGTGTACTTGCGTATGAGGATGTGACCGTTTTTGTGTTTGGTTGTAGATGGGTTTATGTTTCCGTAGCTTGATGAAAGCCTCGTGTATGTTTCTCTGCATTCATGTGCGTACCGTGTGATTGTGATCGTGTACACGTTGAAACATGTGAGCATGGGGATTTGTTGTCAACCGCGAAACATATGCCAAGTGTGCACGTGATGATCGCGTGTGTCACGTGATTTTCGGTGGGTGTGTGCGTAACGGTGGGTATGTGTGCTTAATAACGCGTGCTAGTGTGTGAACGTGATAGCGTTAACAACCCAGTCTTTGTGACCCCATGTCTTGCATTTTGTGCTCAAATGTGGGTACGTGTACTCGTAATCTAGTGTTCGGTTTATGTGCGATTGATTTATTTTAAGTGAATGTGTGATTGTGAGCGTGTACAAACGTTCCGTGTGAGTTGACCGTGAGATCGTGGTACATACCTGGATTATGTATCTTTCAGCCGTAACCGAAAACTTCACTGTCGAAGTTTTTAACGAAGACCTCAAAGTCCACACAAACCTGACAGCATTGACCAACATGCCCTACTTCGCAGTCTACAAGCTTACTCCAACCGCATTCAACACACAAGGGTTAGCCTCCTAGGTTTTGTGATTCAATTGCTTATTTTCAGTTATTCAGCAACATTCCAAAAAGGAGATGGTACGACATTCGGAAGTTGCTTGTTGCAAGCCGTAACCAAGGTGTGAAAACTAATGGTTTTTCGTAGTTTCATTTTTAGAGTGACGAATCCACTTACATGTCGTTTACTCAAGATCCCAGCTATGATGCCAATTTGCAGCAGTTGCAATACGGTTAGTGGTAAAAATTGCCTGATTTTTTTTTCTTATAAAAAAGAATTCTGGATTTTAGTTGTTGCTGCCAACCCCGTTCTGCACATCAACTCTAAACGGGTAAACAACTCCACTTTACTTCCTATTCTTTTATCGAACGATGCGGATGAGAGTTTTATGTACGAGTGAGTTTCTTAAATTGTTTTTGTAATTATGTTTATTTAAATTAAAAGTTAAACTTTAAAATCAATTTTTTAGGTCTACCGGTTATATTCGAAACAATTCTTGTGCCTATGAGTACTACTTCCTTACACCGTTCACCTGCAACAAACCTGGGGACAGCTATGTACTGAGGGTGAGTTTAAAAAAATAGTAATTTCGCCAAACCCATTCATTGCATTTTTTTGGATTGTGATAAACTTAGCAAATTTTTTTCATTTCAGCTTGAAAAAACGAATACTGATGGAACAACTTACATGCGATCTCTACGCGGATACTGCTTCCTTGAGAACGGAAAATGCGCTCACGGAGGTTACAAACTATGTGAGTCACTTTGTATTAACTTAGTAAAAATGATTTTTCAGCCAATGAACAATGTAAATGCTCTGTTGATTACGGTGGAGTCTTGTGTCAAACACCCAGATGCCGAAATGGAGGACGAGTGTCAGGGCAGTATACTTGCGATTGTGATTACAAACACACTGGAAAGTTTTGTGAAAAACGTGGGTAACACAAAAATATAATAAATAGCAATTTTGTTTTAGTAAAATGCAACGATTGGAATTTCATGGAAAGTGTTGATCCGAGGAATAACAACTTCAAGCAGGTAGTTTTTTTTAATCCAAGACTAGATTTAAACTTCAATTTTTAACCTTTTTTAATTTAGATCACATTCATCTTGAACCGTAACTTGGACAGTCTCTACGTCAATGTGCAATTGGCTTCCCTTATTCAATCCATTGTTGATCAAACTGAGTCACCGTCACTTCCCATCATGTACACATTGATTACTTTCGATAACATTGGTAATCGATATCGATTGGTTTTGAAGTAACTTATTTTAGGTGTTACTCGAGTGATCAGTACGTCTCACGCTCAGCAGTTTGTTAATTCCTTCAAGTCGTTTGTTAACACCCCTGGACAATCACCAGTAGCCTATGAGACAAAGTCAATTGATGCGATTGTGGAGGTCAGTTTACAAAACAAATTAAAGCAATTTTTTGTAATTTTACTCATGTTGATTTTTATCGTAATGTCTACTATTTAGGCTCTTAAACTGAATATTGCCCCGCCCGGCGTGATCTACCTTTTTACTGGCCAGGAAGCCATGGCTCCTACCCCTGGACTAGTGGACAACTATCTTCAACAAAAGATCGACACCCAGGTTTTCTTCACATCTTTTTTCATAAAACTATTCAAGGTCAATATTTTCTACACTAAAAATGGAGTAACCTATCCACAACTGCCTGGAGAGACAACTGAAACTACTCTAATGCAAATGGTGAAACAATCAGGTGGAAGATTTTTGCCCATTACCCAAAACAGTGTCGGCCAGGTAATTGTGAACTTTCGCTGTCAACTTTACCAAATACTTTCAGCTTGAAAACCTAATTGTTTCAAGTACCAAACAGCACGGACTAATTATGGACGCTGGTTATAAAGATTGCAAATCAGGCGTTTTGTTTAACTTCGCTGTGGAGATGCAGTTTAGGACTGTTGAGATAACAATCACGGGGGTTGATGTGTTTGTGCCAGGAAAAGTTGCTCTTAAGGATCCAAATGGTACATTTTTAAATAGACTCTTCACTTTAAAAAATTCAGGAGTTTTATCGACTGCTGATTCTATTGTGTTCCAAGACAACGGAGTTCTTGTGCTTACTTATGGTATGTTTTTTTAAGGAAAATTGATATTTAAACAATTTTTCACTGATCTTTTTTGTGAGCCAAGCCAATCAAAAACTTCTGAGTATCTAGAAAGATCAATATTAGTCTTTTACAAAAATGCTACGCGAACACATTGGCAAATTATCAAAAAAAGTATAATATAAAATTTAATAAAGAAGAAATAGCAAAAAAACAGAAAATTAACTAAAGACAAAAAAATCAAAAACCCGACGTTCCATGTTTTCGAAACACGCTTTAATGTACACATTTCTGCAGCCACGATCAGTTTCAGTTCTCTGTTTTGTTTTTTGGTTATTTTAGTTTCCAATTTCAGCGTCAAACGTCACCAGCGGAGGAGATTGGTGGCTTCAAATTGAAACCTCGGTCGGCGCCTGCTCAGCCCAAGTGAGAGTGGACTCTGACATTCGCCTATATCCTGGCTTTACCGTCGACCAGTTCGATGATTTTGTGCATCAAGTGCCCTTCACTGGACTAGGTATAGCTTCTACCAGCATTACATCGAAATTAAATTTAGGCCTCAACCGAAGTACCTTTATGACTTTCCATCTGTTGGATGATGATTTCACCGCGACCGGTGAAAATACTGTCACTCTCCAGCGATTAGACGTCTATTCGGCAGATTTCTCTGTCGTTGGAATGAACACAGTTCATGTCGATAAATTATACCTGACTCAGAGGGATACGTCTACCTGTGCGTACCAGTTTGTGACATCTGAATGGACGGTGAGTGTAAATATAATTTTCAACCACACGACCAAGGTTCGATCCCGGTCGATGAACTTTTGATGCGGTTGATGAAACTCAGATTAACTAATATGATAACTAGAAACATATTTGTTTTAAACAATTTATAAATTGATTCCGCCCAATTTTAATCTTAAAAGTCGGTTTCTATAGACAAAAGACCGGGCCGAACCGGCTCAAATTTTCTTGTTTCTGCCCGACGCATGATTTATACGTTGTGTGTGTATCAACTTTTAGAGGAAAATATAGTGAAACAGCAAATTTGGGCAGGTCCCGCTTTCATCCATGCTAGGTAAATGCATATTTTCAGGTAAACGCCAATCCTCAACAGATGTTTGTTGTGACAGGCCAAGATCGCAACAGCAACGACTTCCAGAGAACATTCTTCTACACTTTCCCGACTTTTGGAGGTATATTTCAACTTTAAATTCAAAGACTGAAAATGTTTCAGACCGACGCAGCACCTGTTTCCATGGCAAGCGAGATGACTGGGGTCAATGCGAATGCCTACCTTCTTGGAATGGAGATTATTGCCAGGTATTTTAATATCCTCTAAACTGATTTAATATATTCTAGAACCCAATTTGTCAAAATGGAGGTACTTCATCCTACGGAATATGCATTTGCTTAGATGGTTTCTTTGGTCCATTTTGCGATTTCTGTAAGTTTTGCTAAACAATCTCAAAATATTTTCCATTTCAGTGAATACCTAAACTGCTGTACGATATTTATTATACGGTTTACTTGCGCCGGTCTCGCTCCCACTTCATTATGTATTTTTCAACAATCAGCTTTCTATTCCGTTCGATTACTCTTCCGTTCAATTCAATTTTCGCCTGAAATAAATTATTAAGTATTTAATTTATTTATGTATTTACCCTTTGGGCGTCTGCTGCATTTTCGAATGTGACATCACCAAAGCCTCTTGATTGACCGTTGTCGTGCATAGGTACATGGCAGTTGGCCACTGGTCCGTATGTTTCGAAAAGACGTCGAAGGGAGTCGTGGTCGAACGCGTTGCCAAAATTGTTAACGTACAACTTTCTGCCATCGTTGGTGGGTCTATTGCTAAAAAACAGCATTGGTTACGGGTTGGCACATTTTGAAAAATTGAAGGTATATGTCGGTTTTCGGACAATTATTGTTAGATTTTACGGGGGTTTCCCTCACCGCATATTTACAGTAAAACACCATTAAATTTGACTTATTTATAGCAACATTAAAACAATGTAATGTCGATTGATTTGTATTTTTTTGTGAAACGTATTTAAACTTACAAATGTCTTGGCTGCCGAGCTTGAACCGGAATAACCGCTGTTACATTAACTGGAGCAACTGGCGGAGCGTTTTGGTTTCTTGCTTGCTCCCTCGCAAAAGTCTGTTCGCTCTAAACCAGAGTTTCAATTTAAAGTTCATGAACATCAAACCTCATGCAAGGCTCTGAACAGAGCATCGTCTTCTTCAAATCCCATATTGTCCATTTCAGCTTGAAGCAGTGACTAAAACTTTTCAATGTAGTTTTCGTATACTGGGTCATACCATGGTAATTGCGTGATCAAGGTTCTGGTCTTCGAGATTCACTTTGTTTGCGAAATCAGCGGCCAGAACATCTACAAAAATATAAATAAAAGATACTAATTAAATAAAAATTCTCACCATCCATAATTGCGGCAAATTCATTGACGTCAATAACGGTATTTGCTGTATTTCGAGACGTAGACGGTTGATTCGCTGCAGCCGCACGTTCCTTTTCGATTTGGTCTGAATTTTCGAAATATTTTTTAATTTTCGATTTGTAAATACCTATTAAATCGAAATTTGTGGGAGCATTAGCAAATGCGTTTTCTCTTCGGCAAGTCGGACATTGGTTGTTCACTCGTTGACTGCATGTGAAGCAGATGGTGTGACCGCAATTGCCAACAACGGGGCGATTATCTTGTCGATCTGAAAAAAAATTTAATTTTTAAGTTAAAAAAATATTAATTTAAAATTATTCTGAAGAAAAAAAATCCACCGTAATTTGCACTGCAAATTTTGCATTCGGACGCCGACATGTGGCCGATGAGAAAATTCGAAAACGACTGACTGGCGAGGTTTGTTTGCGGCGATAAAAGCAGATGCTATTGATTCAGTCAAAGGGACCAAGCGAGCAGAGATAAGGAAAGCGTAAGTTGGAAGGCAGCATTTTCGAAAATGCGAATCACTAGGATGCACAGGGTCAGACACCCAGATGTGGAGTGTCAAGGGCGTAGATGATCAGGGTCAGAGACGCAGATGCATTGAGTTAGATACGCATTTGACAAGGTGAGAGACGCAGATGCTCAGAATTACAAACGATGATTTCAGGGGTCAGAGACGCAGATTTAAGCCGAGGCAAGCATGGCAAAAATGTGGCCCGGTCCAACCCGATTACCAAATAAACAGCGAATGTTCAGATCCACACTTTTTGGCAAACTTTTTGTTTTTCTTTTCTTTTCTTAATCTTTTGGGGTAGAGCCGAACTCTCAAAGTTTATCTGGTACCATGCTTGATCAGAATGCTACTAACATTTTGTCTCTTAAAAAAGCAGATGCGTTTAGTTGGAAAAGCAGATGCACTAAGTCTGATACACAGATGTGGTCGCATTTAATAAAAAAAAACTAGTTGACCCATAACTTTATAGTCTTACAAGAGCATACAAATCATCAGTTTGTAAAAATCAACAACTACATAGTTACGGTTTGAGTATTCTGATTAGACAAGGCAACAGTTATCAAAAAAGCAATAAATAAAAACAATACTGAAAAGAAAAGTACAGCGGTTGTTGAAGACATGGAGACAGAAATTGGTAGTCTATTTGGAGGCGGCCTGTTTTGAGAACTTCTCCTAGCTACTTCCGTTTTCATGGCAATGTTGTCTTTATATTTCTCTAAAAACGAAAATGTGTTTTATTAAAACAAAAATCTGTTTTACAAAAACGAAAGTGTAAAAATTACCTCTTGTAAAGCAAGCAACATTTCCTGTTCTTCTAAATCCCTTCCGTTTGTTTTATCAATGACTAAATAAATTTTATTTGTGAAAGTAAGTTTGGAAACTACTTACTAAAGTGATAGCTTTTTGAAGCTCCTCATCTTCTGATCTTCCAAGGTTAGCTGAGTCATCATTTGGCTCTGCTATTACATGCACTTCCTCCAAATTGTACACACCTTGTGGAGTTCTGCGTTCATTCTCAATGTGTTCTGCAATGAAATTGAATATAAAAGTTCACTGAAAACATACCTATTAGTTCAAATTTTGTGGGAGCGTTCACAAAAGAAGTAGCCCTGCATGTGGGGCATTTTTTATAAATCAGCCGACTGCATGCGAAGCAAACTGTGTGACCGCAAGTTCCAACGACCGGGCGATGTTGCTGTCTATCTGAAAAAGGTTCATTCTGTTAGATTTGAACTTGCGGCCGATGACCAAGAATTTGTTGTAAACCAATAAATGAGGGTTAATCTCCCTTCTAGTCAACATTAGAAAACTGAAAACATAGCGATGAAAATTTTTTTAACATGGTTAACGATGAAAATGTTCACATAATTTTGAAAAACTCAGAAAACAAAAAAATTTGTTTTTGTGTTTTTGGCTGAAAACTGCTTAACTAATGAAAATCGCAGTTTGGGCTGATGATGAAAGTTTGTGAAAAATGAAAATAGAAAAAATTCAATTAATTGAAAACTGACGGCTTATCTGTTGTTACTGGACCACTTATAAGAAAAGATATATTTTCTTTCGGGTGGTCCCGACACATCGTGCCTCTCTCTCTCTCTCTCTCTCTCTCTCAATTTTTCAGCAAATTTTAAGATAATCGATGAAAACGTAGAAATTAAAAAAAATCATACCATATTCGTGTTCACAGATCCTGCACGAAGAAGTAGACATACTTCTGTCCAAACTAGCCAAGGTGATAATTTTTTCGAATGTGATAACTGGCTCTATTATTGATTGTTGACCCTGTGTCGTGATAAGAAACGGAACAAAGCAGTGAGAAATGCATGATTCATAGTTTTGTTACGGCCAAACAGCTCAATATTCAAACGTGTAAAGGTGAAAATTTGCAACCTAGCGCACGTTTGTTGCGGGACCCAGGGCTTTTAAAATTTTTAATCCAATCTAGACGATTAATTTCTATTGACATAATTTTGGCTGCTAAATATGACTTTTCGGTATTTACAACGAAAATTTGCAATCGTTGTGGGACCCAGCGCATTTTTGAATCCAAGTATTATAGGTTAGTTTCTGAAGAAGAAAAAAGTTTATTTCGTCAAATACATTTAATCTTCAATCACCATCATCAACTGATAATTAGGCGTTAGCTTCTGAAAAGCCGATCCTTTGCAACAAAGAAGGCAAGTCTTGTTGATGAACTTCAAGGCACAGGCTTTGCAAAAAGTGTGGCCACAAGTTCCAAGTACAGGCAGTCTATGTTCGTGATCTGGAATGGTTTTAACTTTGTATTTATTAAAAAAAAATGAACTTACCGAATTTATAAAGGCACATTTCGCATTCGGTCGTCATGTTAGTGAATTTTTGAGGCTGAATGATAAGAGCCAAGTCAAGAAATTGTTTGTCAACATGGCAAAATAGGGTTTTGTTGATTTTGCAAAAAAAAATGGTACCACTCTCTGACTTGTCGTACCTGTAGGTGGCGGCAATGTGGGCAGGCCACCCAGGTAGTCGGGACCACCCATATCTTTTCTTTTGGGTGGTCCAGTTATAGCCACAATAGCGAGGAGCCTTTTGAGAAGTCGGGACCACACATAGAGATTCAGAAATGTCACGCTTAAACACAGTGCAAGTCAGCTGTTAAAACGCCGTCTATTCACAGATATTCCGCTAAACACAGATATTCAGTCGTTATTACCGGCGATTATCCACAGATGCCACGCGTAAACACAGTGCAAGGCAGTCATTAAAACGGTGATTCCCATCAATGCCACGCGTAAACAGAGTACATAAAAGTCGCACGGCAATTTTTTACTGTTGTCACGCGTAAACACAGTGCATGTCAGTCGTTAAAACGCCGATTGTCTACAAATGTGACCCGTAAACGCAGTACATGTCAGTTGTTAAATATGCGATATACTGCAGGAGTAGCGCGTAAATGCAGTGCATGACAGACATTAAAACAAAAACAAAAAACTTAAACTTTTGATAGACAATTTCGATATTTTTCAGATAAGAAAACTTCAGTTTAAAAAAAAATTATTAAACCAGCATATGTAAAACCAAATTTATGTCATGTATAACAAGAGACCAGCAATGGCGGTTGCACCACAGGTTGTGATTGGAACTAGGATTGTCGCTCCTACGAATGTTCCGGCAGACGGAAACCTGAAATTTGAAATAAAAAAATTTCATAAATTAATTTTTAATTATTTTTCTCAAAAATTGAGGCTTACAGTCCATTTCTTGGAGGTGCCTGTTGCTGATTGTTCTGACCGTGATTTCCATTATTGGCACCCATTAGATCTACAAAACGAAAATATAATGTAAATTTAAATTTAAAGCTTTAATCTTTTAAAAACTCACTTAAAACTTCCCTATTAAACGGCGCATTACGAAAACTGATTTGGTTGCAGACAGGGCATCTGTCTCCAATTATTTGCATGCAAGATGCGCAGAATGAATGTCCACAGGCTCCAATTAGAGGTTTTCGTTGTTCAAAATCTAATAGTTACAAGATTTAAAAAAAATGTTTGGGGTTAGAACTTACCAAAGCGGTTGGTACAAATTCTACATGTGAATTCATTCATGGCGAAAAGTTTTGGGTTGATTGAGGGGTATATAAGCTGTTCAAACTGGGTCATATGGTCATGTTTATTTACTTGGCTTCAAAGATAAAATGGGTCAGTAGGGCATAAACAATGTTCGTTTTGGTCACGCGGAAAACATAAAATTGCGCAAACAATGGTGAGAAATTAAGTTTAGAAGCAATTACGAGGATTTCTCATTTACAGACATTCACTGTAATCAATCGATAGCGTATTTATTGGTTACCTAAAACAATCAATATCGACTTTTTTGGGTCTCGAAGCGATGGCGCGCCATAACTTTGCGAAAAATGACTGTTAGCCGAGTAAACCTAATATGGAATCAATCGATAGCTTATTTAATGGTGACCTAAAACAATCAATATCGACTTTTTTGGGTCTCGAAGCGATAGCGTGCCATAACTTTGCAAAAAATGTATTTTAGCCGATTGAACCCAAAGTGGTGTCAATCGATAGCCTATGTAATAGTTACTTAAAATCAATCAATATCAATTGATTTTATTGGGTCTCGACGCGATGGCGCGCCATAACTTTGCGAAAAATGACTGTTAGCCGAGTAAACCTAATATGTAATCAATCGATAGCTTATTTATTGGTCATCTAAAACAATCAATATCGACTTTTTTGGGTCTCGAAGCTATAGCATGCAATAACTTTGCAAAAAATGTATTTTAGCCGATTAAACCCAATATGGAATCAATCGATAGCTTATTTATTGGTCACCTAAAAACAATCAATATCGATTTTTTGGGTCTCGACGCGATGGCGCGCCAGTACATTGCAGGAAAAAGTTAACCGTTTTAAACCAATATAGAATCAATCGATAGCATATTTATTGGTTACCTAAAACAATCAATATCGATTGATGTTTTTGGGTCACGAGAGAATGTGGAAGAAAGAGAGAGAGAGAGAGCTAGACATTTGTAAAACTTGTAACTTCATCAGTTCTTTGAAGACAGACTACAGAAAAAATTTGATTACATTGTTTATTGCAAAACATACAATGATTTATATATACCACATACAATATACAACAAACTCATAAATATTCTCTGGTTGCCAGTGAAACAGAGCTTAAAATCAGCATACCGTTCTATAATCAACGGTTGGGTTGTATCGGTAAAACACGAAGATTATCAGAAGAGAGACAAGCAGGACGAAGAGCGAGATTGATGTAGTTGTAGGCGACAGAGTTAGGCTAAGCATTATCGATGGAGTTGTGGCACTGAAAATGCAAACTCTGGCTGTTACTGGACCACCCATAAGAAAAGTTAACTTGGACCACCCATAAGAAAACTTAACTTTTCTTATGGGTGGTCCGAAAACGTAAAGTTACGTTTTCTTATGGGTGGTCCAGTAATAACCCTATCGTCTCTCTCTCTCTCTCTCTCTCTTTCATACCCGATTACAGGAGGAGTTGGCTGCTCAACGATGGGGTCGACCTAAAACCCTCAACTAAACATAAAATGCTAATAAAACTTTACCACTCTGTCACTTTCCTCTTCTGGTTGTTCATCATTATGAGGATCTTGATAATTCGCAACATTGGTCTCATGTATGCGATCTTAAACAAATTTAAAATTGTCTCGAATTTATAACAAACCTAGAATGAGATAGTTTACCGGAGAATTCGGGAAAAAAGTGTTTCGTCCACAGGGCCTGCAGTAGTAATCTTGTGCAACTACGCAGAAGTAGCACATGGTGCACCCACAACTTCCAACAATTGGACGGCTATTTAGACGGTCTTAAAATTAAAATTAAATTTAAAATATACAGTATACTTCTAATTAGAGAAACAGTCACGGTGGTTAAAGCTCTTTAATGCGTGAAAATGTCAAAAAGCTCCCATACGACAATTTGAATGTTTTAAAATTGATTTTTCAGATAAGTTTATTTTTTTGATACTTACACAGTAAAACTTTTATTGCCTCAGTATAATATTCTAATTTATTTTCTTAAAAAAAGCGCGTCAAACCGAAAATGTTTTTTTTGAATTAGGACGCAATCACGTACATTTATTGATGAGCATGATGGCGAAAAATGAGCATTTTTGTAACAGGGCTCGATGGGCGACAAATAGAAAAAACACCGTGAAAACAGAGGGCCGCTAAACGCAGGTTTGTTAGGCGTAACAAACGGGATAAAGGATTTGCGATTGCCTCTAGGGGACTTTAAACGACGATTTCCCAACAAAAAAAGTGATATTTGTGAATTTTTTGTATTTTTGTTTATATTTTGTTATAAAGTTTACAAAAAAGGTATAAACCTACCGAATGGTTGGCGACAAATCCCGCATTTGGGCTGCTGCGAAGAGTCCATTAATTCTGAAAAAAAAGTCATTTTTTAAACGTTGGACAAGAAATGAGAAATAAGAACACCTGATCACATTTGGGTTTATCACCTGTTTACATCACTCCACTGTTTGCGATAAATCATGTTTTTGTTTATCGAAAAAAGGCCAAAATGCTGATTTTACCCCAGGTATCTACTGTTTTCGTGGCACCACTTGGCACGAAGATAAGATTCTAATAGAAAAAGGGCTTAGCCAAGGAAATTTCAGTGTTTTCCGATTTCAGAAGAAGAAGATGGATTCCCAGAAGCAAGAATCCCACCAAAAGGCTCCTCAACCAGAAACTGGAGAGTAGGACTTTTTGTAGTTTGATGCAATAGAATTTTCAGATACAATAGAGGATTCTTCGTTGGCTCGATTTATGGAAGCATCGGAGCTGTAATCTGCCTTGCGACAATTGTAACCCTTAGGGACAACGCCAAATAGTTGTTTTCTCACGCCACTGAATAAACGGTTTTATGTGAAACCCAATAAGACCACCCAGGTAGTAGAGACCACCCATAACTTTTCTTCTGGGTGGTAACAGCGACAAAAGGCAAGAGCCAATTGGGTTGTCGGGACCTCCCATACTTTTTCTTCTAGGTGGTCCAGTAAAGCGACAGAAGCCAGAAACCATTTGGGTTGGCGGGACCACCCATATCTTTGTTCTTTCGGGTGGTCCATTAAAAATGACAAGAGCCAGACGGCAGTTGGGTTGTCGGGACCACCCATATCTTTGTTCTTTCGGGTGGTCCATTAAAAACGACAAGAGCCAGACGGCAGTTGGGTTGTCGGGACCACCCATAACTTTTTTTGGGTGGTCCAGTAACAACGACAAGAGCAAGTAGCCTATTGTGTTATCTGGACCACCCATAACCTTTATCTTCTGGGTGGTCCAGTAACAAAGAAAAGAGCCAGAAACCATTTGGTTTGTTGGGACCACCCATAACCTTTTTCTTTTGGGTGGTCCAGTAACACTGTACGAAAAATCAATGGCAGTAAGAATTTATACAACATTCATTAAATCGTCCTCATCAGTCAGAGAAAATGAACAATAGCAAAAAGAAGCATAATATAAGAGATTGGTACAACAGATACCCAAAAGATAGAAGAGCATGTAGAAAAACAATACGATGGTGACAAACAACCAACGAATACCGTTGGCGGGAATTAGGAGCAGTTCAAAAAGAGAGTCAAAGAAACGAGAGCAAAGGCTACGAGGGGGAGGGACCCCGGTTTCAGAATCAGAATCAGGAGCTAGGACAGGGACACTGTCTTCTCCAGTTCCGGGGGCACTCCATTGGAGGGGGGTCACTTGTTCCACGGAGGAGGTGGATTGGGGTGGGATGTTATCTTGTTCCTCATTCTGGAATTGGTAAGGTAAGGCAAGGCAAGGTAAGGTAAGGTAAGCTAAGGTAAGGAAAGGCAAGGTAAGGTAAGGTAAGGAAAGGCAAGGTAAGGAAAGGCAAGGTAAGGTAAGGAAAGGCAAGGTAAGGTAAGGTAAGGTAAGGTAAGGTAAGGTAAGGTAAGGTAAGGTAAGGTAAGGTAAGGTAAGGTAAGGTAAGGTAAGGTAAGGTAAGGTAAGGTAAGGTAAGGTAAGGTAAGGTAAGGTAAGGTAAGGTAAGGTAAGGTAAGGTAAGGTAAGGTAAGGTAAGGTAAGGTAAGGTAAGGTAAGGTAAGGTAAGGTAAGGTAAGGTAAGGTAAGGTAAGGTAAGGTAAGGTAAGGTAAGGTAAGGTAAGGTAAGGTAAGGTAAGGTAAGGTAAGGTAAGGTAAGGTAAGGAAAGGCAAGGTAAGGTAAGGTAAGGTAAGGTAAGGTAAGGTAAGGTAAGGTAAGGTAAGGAAAGGCAAGGTAAGGTAAGGAAAGGCAAGGTAAGGTAAAGAAAGGCAAGGTAAGGTAATATACACCCTTACCTGGGTAAAGAAGTGACAACTCAACTGTTCCTGACTATCGATCCTAGCCCTGTTCTCATATGCAAATTGGCTGCTCCCTTAAAACAAAAACAATCAATAAACTTTTCCCAAAAACTATCCATACTTTCACCTTCAGAATCCGTAACCCGTATTGTTTCTGCTTCTTCGTAAGTATGAAAGAGTATTTCAATTCGGTCTAGGAGATCGTAGTCGACGGTTGGATTCTCAAAAGCATTTCTTAGATGACATTGAGGACAATGGCGGTCATCAAAACTGAGTAAACAGGTAGAGCAGATTGTGTGACTACAGATGCCGACGATTGGGCGGTTGTGGCCTCGATCTGAAAAGAATCTAGGTTAACACACAAACGGACCTCACGGACACATACACACTCTCACGCTCACACTGACACTATACTCACCGTTACACTCATATAATCACGTTCACACTCACGCTCACATTCACACATACACACATACACACACGTACACTCACACTCCCACACGTTTTTACAATGAAATCAGCTGACTTCGAAACCAACCAAGTGACAAGACTAGAGAAAGATAGCAAAAGGTGAGTGATAACTTCTCATCGCCTTGTTTGTTGCGAAAGATAGAAATCGAAAATTCAGGTTTACAAAAAAAAACGAAAAGAAAGAATTCCTTGATACATAAAAATGATGTAACAAAGGACTAGAACGGTTTCTGGGGCAAATATGTTGCGAATGTTTGTCGATGAACTCATTTTTACCACTAGATCGGCACTCTGAGTTGGATTTCAACGTTTAAACCTTTTTTGTTGAGATTTAGGTGAGAAAACAACATAATTAACAAAAAAACTTACTATATCTGCTATGGCAGAGTGGACACAAACTTTTGGACATAGCGAATGCCGGCCGGATGGCGAAGCAGGTGTTGTGCCTAGTCGCCCTGTTAACAATGACTGTTGGTGAGTCACAGGCGGCAAAAGATCGACTAGAAACCATTTTTCTTCTTCAGAACTGCACGTAAAAACTGCACGTATCACAAAGGGGGGGGGGTTCCTTTCTCTCTCTCTCTCTCTCTCTCTCTGTCTCTCTTTCTGTCTCTCTCTCTCTCTAGAACATAAATTTGTATTAAAACTACGTTTATGTAGGTAAATATCAAAAGAGATTAACAGAGAAAGATTTGCAGCATGGCATCCCTCTGACTGTTATTGATGGCTGAGCAAATTTTGTTTCCATGGCTTCTATACACTTCTACCAGGGAAAAGAAGATCTATTTCCAAAAGCAGGTTTCCTCCATGTCGAACGTCTTTGAGAGCTCGTTGTGTTCGAATAGCTGAAAACGGGTTGATATGCTGATATATAAAAATATCGGCTATTCCTCAAAAGAATAAGGGAAAACTTACGACGTTCTCAAAAAGCTGCTTGTTGATAGAAACAGCCCCGTAGCCAAGATGGTGCTGGGCGCATTCTTCACAAATGAAAAAGCTGCTTAGTAGCGTGGCATCCGACAGCTCCGTCTGGCAGAAGTTGCAGGTCCCAAGCTGAAACAAGATTCATCAACTCGACAGTCCCTTGCCACAGACTTCCTCGTCCACGGCTTCGACAAGATTCTTGAAGAAGAAGTCAATCATTCGCTTGTTCTTTGGACACTCTTCTTTGTTCAATTCCTAAATCAGCCAAATTTTGAAAAAAAAAATCTTGTTAAACCCACATTTCCCATGTTGAAAAAGAGAAATTCAATCCATTGATAAAAGTTGATGATAAAAAAAGGGCGAGAATCTATGTGAAGCCCTAAAATAGTTAATTAATTTAGGAAAAAAGGGGAAATAATAAAAAAAGATGGAAAATTGAAATAAAAAGTTGAAAAAGTAGACTGTCATCGATTCGAATTCTGAAACAAAAGTTTAACAACGGATAAATACGATCAATAGAGAAATTAATGGATTTCATCCACTTTAATTGTAAAATGACTAAAGTTATAATAAAAAAATTTATATTTACAGTTTAATATCAATAAAATCAATAGTGAAATGTAGGAACCATCGCTGGCCGCCCGTTCTTCTTTTTCTTTCTGATGTGATGTAATGGAATAGGAAAAGTTGAAGCCATTGTTCCAGCAGCTGCAATTGTTTTTTACGGTCTGGACTTATAACACACACACACACACACACACACACACACACACACACACATTTAATTAAATTTTTAACAACATTAGTCACCTTCGATTTTTGATCTTAAGGTCTTATTCAACGCATAATTTAATGGAGAATTTATTGAACGTAGACGCGTTCCTCTGCCTGTAACACCTGTATACGAAAAATGCAAAAAACCACTTTTTCGGATCTTTAAACATTCGTAACTTTTTTCTAAGGTAAGAATTCAAAGTTGTTTTCAATTACAATGTTTGTCAGCAAGTCACGAGAATTTTAAAAAGCACCCCAGTTTTGAATTTGGAGCAAGTTGGAGCAAAATACCGTTTTAATGATAACCTACCGTAACCCAGGTCGGAAAAACGATCTTGAGCTAAAATTTTCAGAATACACTTAGTAGGTCATAGGAAGCTCCCACACCAACTTTCAGCCAATTTGGACGCCATAACTTTTTTCCTAACAGTTTTTGTAAGTCAGTGACTTTAAGAGTCCTGCTCGAGTTTTACAGATACTGACTCTTAAAAAAACAGGTGGCTACTTACCGAATTGGCATCGTGCTGGGATAACATCTAGCTGTTGAATCCTTTGAAGGATTTGCTGCAGAAGTTGTTCGGCTTGGGACACCATGTGGAGATCCTTCTCGATTCAGAAAACTTGGGCGGCGAAGGGGATCCAGCGGCACGATGCACCAAGTTGGGTCTTCCTAAATAGGAGAAGAGTTCTCTCTCTCTCTCTCTCTCTCTCTCTC
>JAJQXH010000049.1:2660000-2687500 GCA_022343465.1 Oscheius sp. G VE-2021
CTCCTTGTCGGCCCAGTGTTTCCACGCTTCATAGTTCTTAGACTTATAGGCTATGGCAACTTGCTTGACACGCTGAAAATGATTAATTAATTTAATTACATTTCTAGAAAACTTTAGTAACAATAATTTATTTTTTTAAAAACTCACTTCGGCCCACATAATGTTATACGTGCGATCAGTCTCCAGTTGCTTTATTCTTTCCCTGAGTCTGTTGACCTCATACTGTAAAACAGATATTTTTAAACAAAAAAAAAAAGAGAATTGATTTTTTGGGTCGCAATGAGCGTCACAAAATCAACGCAGCGTGTTAGTGGCGCCCAAGTGCAGTGGCAGCGTCCTCGCTTGCAAATCTCGGGACCCGAGTTCGAATCCGCTTAGAGATACTATGTTTTTTTATTTGACAACTGAGCATTGCAAATCACCTTGTTATTCACAATCGTAATCCGTTGTAATGGAAATTTCGGAGTTTTCAATCCGGAGGCAAATTTTCCGGCCTAGTTTTTGGCGGTGATTCCAATGGTCAGGGTCTCGATGCGTGAAAATGACCGCGCGCCCCGCCGCGCCGCGTTGAACGCGCGAAAAAAGCTGACTTTTCGGCGCATTTTCGGTCAGAACTCCCTTCAAAATCAACTTTTTCAACTTTTTCGAAACGTTTTGGAAAGCTAACACTATAGCGAAAATCAGTGCGTAAATGTCGATTTTCGAAAAACACTTACAAAGATTTTCCAAAAATGTACGTTTTTTTGGATTTCGAAAAATCGAAGTACACCATCGGATTCAGCATCCTTTGTTGTGTCTTTCACCAAAATTTAAACAAAATCGGTCAACGTTGAGTGTGTTAACGGTTTGAAGATGTCTTGGCGCACCCTCATTTGAATGGGCGGCGGCGGCGGCCAAAATGCCAGTGGCATCGGGCGAGGTCAATTAGCGCAATTAAAGCCCACTACTGCTTTTTATCATTAAGCAACTTGAAACATGAGTGTTTCCTTATTTCCAATTTGGTATTATTGTTGTGAGAAAGAGCGAAAGTTTGGGAGACATTGAGTAACAGATGAAAAAGAAAAAATAACATTCTAATAATTATTGACTAAAGTAAACAAAATTAATTATATAAAACAATTTTTTACATTTTTCTGCTAGAAGCAGAAAATAAAACAAAAAGTTATTAAAGAATCTTTTTAGTTTTTCTGTTAGAAGCAGAAAATAAAAAAAAAGCTATAAAACAATCTTTTAAATTTTTTTGATGCTATAAAACAATTTTTTATTTTTTCTGCTAGAAGCAGAAAATGAAAAAAATTCTATAAAACAATGTTTAAAATTTTTCTGCTTAAAGCAATAAATGAAAAAAGCCACAAAACAATCTTTTAAATTTTTCTGCTTAAAGCAGAAAATAAAAACACAGCCATGAAACAATCTTTTAAATTATTCTGCTAAAAGCAGAAAATTTTTAAAAAATGCTATAAAACAATTCATCAAAATTTTCTGCTCAAAGCACATTTTTTTAAATTCTTTAAATAAGCGGTCTTAGGTCTTAGATTAGGCGGCTTTACGTCAATAAATTGGTGGCCTAAGGTCTTAGAATTGCCGGCCTTAGGTCTACGAATTGGTTGCCTAAGGTCCTTAAAAGGGCGGACTTAAGTCAAGTATGATAGTGGGAACCTATGGGAGGCGGTGCTGGCGAGCGGAGCGAGTCAGCACCGCCGACACTGATCTAAAGTCTAACCAATGTAAAGAAGAAGAAGTGCAACAAGATATAAGGCTTCAGCGGCGGAGCCGTTATAGCGTTGCGATCTCTCAGGCGTCATAGAAGTCAAGATCTTTGAGTTACAGGTTTTACATTGATTTTAGTTTATATTGTTCTTAGTTTTCTGCTCTAGGGCAAGCACGCGAGCGCAGCGAGCGTGCGTAGCCCTAGTCAAAAAAGTTTACAATCGCTGTTGGTCAATTTTAGTTAAGATGTGCTAGAATTTAATGTCAAAATCCTACAGTCGACTACTTCCAAACGCAATTTTGAAGATTATGGTAACGTGCTTTTTAATAGTTTTTAAAAATCAAAATTTCGAGTATATACACAAGAAAAACTTAGTCACCCGTTAACCTTTACCAGAAAGAAAAAATTCTCGAAAACAAAAAATATGCTCTTTTTAAAGATTTTTTGCCAAGCTTTTTTGGCTTAGAAAGTGAGTTTGCGGTAATTGAACTGACCTTTTCTGCAGAGAAGACAGCTGAAAAATCCAATTTCAGCCCATTTAGTAGATTAAATTTAATTATTGGCCCGGAAAATATGTCCTAGCCTAAATTTGATTGAAAATAAAAAGAAAAAGAGGAAGATTAGTTGAGAAAAGGGATAAAAATGGGAATAAAAAGGAGAAGGGAGATTTTTTGGAAAAATTCGAAATTCCCGCGCTTTGAGACAAAAGAAGGTTCGAGTGGCGGCTAAATCAGAGCCCGCGATGGCGCGAACTCTCGCGAACTCTCGCGAATTTGAATTTTCGAAACGAAAACCTCTCGAATTCGGCCGTTGGCAAAAATAAGGGGAAGATATCGATTTCAGACATCGCAGATGTTTTCGCCTCGGCTGTCCGATGGGGAAGGGTCAGGTGCGGGTGAATCATCGTGTTTTCCATCTGAGGCCGCGAAAGATGAGAAAAACCACGTCGGATGGGATTTCGGAAGAAGAAACTTTGAGGATGACAACCTCAGGCCGCTTTTGAAGGCAGGTGACAGCCTCAGGCCGCTTTTGAAGGAAGATGACAACCTCAGGCCGCTGTTGAACAAAAATGGCAGCCTCAGGCCGCTTTTGAAGGCAGATGGCAGCCTCAGACCGCTTTTGAAGGAAGATGACAGCCTCAGGCCGTTTTTGAAGGTAGATGACAGCCTCAGGCCGCTTTTGAAGGCACACGGTAGCCTCAGGCCGCTTTTAAAGGCAGATGACAGCCTCAGGCCGCTTTTGAAGGAAGATTACAGCCTCAGGCCGCTTTTGAAGGCACAAGGTAGCCTCAGGCCGCTTTTAAAGGCAGATGACAGCCTCAGGCCGCTTTTTAAGAAAGATGGCAGCCTCAGGCCGCTTTTGAAGGCATATGACAGCCTCAGGCCGCTTTTGAAGAAAGATGGCAGCCTCGGGCCGCTTTTGAAGGCAGATGGTAGCCTCAGGCCGCTTTTGAAGAAAGATGGCAGCCTCGGGCCGCTTTTGAAGGCAGATGGTAGCCTCAGGCCGCTTTTGGAGGCAGATGACAGCCTCAGGCCACTTTCGAAAGCAGGTGGCAGCCTCAGGCCGCTTTTTTAAGGCAGATGGCAGCCTCAGGCCGCTTTTAAAGGCAGATGACAACCTCAGGCCGCTTTTGGAGACAGAAGGGAGCTTTAGGCCGCTTTTGAACAAACATTACAGCCTCAGGCCGCTTTTGAAGGTAGATGACAGCCTCAGGCCGCTTTTGAAGGCAGATGGCAGCCTCAGGCCGCACTTGGACGTAATATAGTTAAAGTTAAAGTCAGAGGAATATGGAATTTGGGAAAACGGAGAGCTTGCAGCTTTTAAGGCCAAAAAGTGTGCTAGGCTGACCCTTGCGCAATGGGGTGTCGATTACTTAGATCGAGTATCGACTCCGCGTGACCTTTGTCACCCTCGTAAACAATTTGGGATACGGTAAGCAGCAGCTGTGTTGCCCAAAAGTTGCGCCGCTAGGCGGAAAACAGCCGAAATTGGCCCTTCCATTGAATCAGAAGGGTGAGGAAGCGTATGACAGAAAGAAAGGGATATCATTCAAACTAATTTTCAAAAGTTTGAGTAAAGGGGGGGGGGTGGAAAGAAAAAGTAGAAGAACAGTAGGTAGATTGAACATTTTGAATAAACTTGTCCTCGGTTCGAGTCCTGAAATTAGAATTAACTTAAATAATAACAATAAAATAGGTATTGATGGGAAATAACCCGAGTCATTATTGATAAAACAGTAATTTTTCTCTTTATATCAATCTGCGAAAAGCCTCCTCTTTTTCTTTCAGCTCAATCCACTCCATCTGTTGAATAATCCTTCTCCCAAGCCAAAGTTCCAAACAGTCTGTGCGTCAGAGGACTAGAATAAAGAAATTTGGTCCAAAGTTTCAAAATTTCTCACATTTTTCCGAGAAATGAAGGAATTAGGCGGATAGTTCCAATAAACCACAATCACTAGAAAGCAGGGCCATAGACAGGAATTGAGTTGAGCTTCAATGGAAACGACATGCTGAAAATGTCCGTTTCTTTTAAACCAATCTCTCTCTTTCTCTCTCTCTCTCCCTCTCTCTCTCTCTCTCTCTCTCTCTCCCTCTCTCTCCCTCTCTCTCTCTCTCTCTCTCTCTCTCTCTCTCTCTCTCTCTCTTTCTCTCTCTCTCCTTCTTTTTCTCTTTCTCGCTCTCTCTCTTTCTCTCTCTCTCTCTCTCTCTCTCCTTCTCTTTCTCTTTCTCGCTCTCGCTCTCTCTCTTTCTCTCTCTCTCTCTCTCTCTCTCTCTCTCTTTCTCTTTCTCTCTCCCTCTTCGTCTTTTTCTATGACCAACCTTTCTGAGAGCTCAGCCATCAAACTTTTGGGCCGCCATTCGTCGTAGAGGTCCTCGAAGATATACTTGTAGAAGAAGTTCCTCTCCAAGTTCTAGATGATTGCATTAATCATGTTCGACAATCACACTACCTCCAGTTCAATGATCTGCAGAGTCAGCTCCTTGCAGACAAGAGCGAAGTACTGGCTATCCGGCGAGAACGCTGCCGACGATGAAGGTAGAGGAAGCCGTCTGGTTTCTGTCCGTGTGCATACTCTCCTACTTCTTCTGGGACTAGGCGGAGGTTCTCAGATCCAGGAGACTCCATTGCGATTGTAATCTGCAAGGATTTGAATTTACGTAGCGAAGATTTCATCGGTCTCTCTCTCCCCCCCCTCTCTCTCTATCTCTATCTCTATCTCTCTCTCTCTCCACCTCCCTCAACTGACCTCTGTCTCAATGGGAAGACGATTGATGGAGATGTCAATTCATTATATAAAGTTGATTGGTGATGAAATCGGCCCAGGAAGTATGCTCAGCCTAAATAAAAGTTAAAAATTTAAAATGAAAGGGAAGAAAACGAGGACGAATAATAGAAAAATTCGAATTCGAAGTTTCGGTGCGATTTGAATTTTCCCGCGCTCTGAGACAAAAGAAGGTTCGAGAGGCGGCTGCATCAAAGTCAGCGATGGCGCGAATTCTTGCGAATTTGAATTTTCGAAACGAAAGCCTCTCGATTACAGCCGTCTTGGGAAGAGGAAAGAAATAACGCTTGTAATTCAACTCCGAAAAAAGATTATTAACAAAAACATGGGTAAGATATCGATTTCACAAATCGCAGATGTTTTCGCCTCGACTGTCCGATGGGGAAGGGCCAGGTGCGGGTGAATCACCCTGTTATTCATCTGAGGTCGCGGAAGATGACAAAAATCACGTCGGATGGGATTTCAAGAAGGGGGACGTAGGGGGGACTTTTCACGAAGATTTCCGTGAGAAGAAGGAGAGAGAGAGAGACAGATAGAGACATGGGAAGAGGCGAGAAAAAGGCAAAGAAACGGTTGGTTTAAAGCAGTTGGATAATGAGGAAGGTTGGCTGGCAGCTTATAAAACCCAGACAGAAGACGATCGCAATCATGTACGTGGATTGTAAATCCACAAGTGCAGATGGTAGCCTCAGGTCGCTTTTGAACCCTAATCTGAGTCTCAGGCCGCTTTCAAACGCAGATGACAGCCTAAGGCCGCTTTTGAACGCAGATGGGCACGGGAGGGAAAAGTCAGAGACGAGCGCATGACAGCAATTCGAGCACCCATCGATTGTGTGTGAAATAGAGGTGGACGGTACAGCTGGGCACGGAGGAGAGAGGACTTTCGAAACTAAAAGTGCGCGCCAAAGACTTCGCCTATTCGAGGGGCAGACAAGCCTTATCGATCCCTCTCCGCAATCGCGACGAGGGAGAGGACGGGTGCGAAAACAGGGGTGACGAAGAGCCCCGACGCCAGAAAAACGACTTTTTGATGAACTCAATGGATTTTTTCTATTGCTCTTAAAATACTCTTAAAAATGGTAGACCAATGAATTTTGACACAATTTCGAACAAACATCATCGAAAAGTTGAAAAAATCTATCGCAAACGTGTTTTCTTGATTATTAATGCTCAATAGTTCTAGGCAAAACAAAATATCCTGGGGTGGATCCGAACCCGGGTCGCGAGATTTGCAAGCGAGGACGCCACCACTTCGCCAAGGGGTCGTCCCGGCTCCAAATTTAAAAAAAGGCGCCGAAACTGGGCGCGACGGCTTTTTTTTGGGGGGGGGGGGCGCCCGTCGCGGCAGTGGTATTTTGATTCGCTTGTAAACAAAAATGTACTTTATTCTGCCTTTTGATTATTAAATTAGGTTTAAAAAGTGTAAAAAAAACTTTAACTGACCTTTTCTGAAGAGAAAATAGCTGAAGATCCAATTTCAGTCCATTTAGTAGATTTAATTAAAATTATTGGCCCGGAAAATATGTCCCAGCCTAAATTTGATTGAAAATGGAAAGAAAAAGACGAAGATTAGTTGAGAAAAAATGGGAAAGGGAGAAAAATGGGAAGAAAATAGGAGACTTTTTTGTGAAATTTGAAATTCCCGCGCTCTCTGACAAAAGAAGGTTCGAGTAGCGGCTGAATAAGAGCCCGCGATGGCGCGAACTCTCGCTAATTTGAATTGTCGAAATGAAAGCCTCTCGATTTCAGCCGCCTGAGGGAAGGGGGCGAGAAAGAGGGAAACTTAGTGTAGCATGATGGGAAAAATATCGGAAATCGCAGATGTTTTTGCCTCGACTGTCCGATGGGGAAGGGTCAGGTGCGGGTGAATCACCCTGTTTTCCATCTGAGGCCGCGAAAGATGACGAAAATCACGTCGGATGGGATTTCAAAAGAAGAATCTTTCAAGACGGCAGCCTCAGGCCGCTTTTGGTACAAATGACAATTTCAGGCCGCTTTTTAACATGAAATATAGCCTCGGGCCGCTTTTGGACGCAGATGGTAGCCTCAGGCCGTTTGTTAGCAAAGATGGCAGCCTCAGGCCGCCATTTACGCTAACAAGCGGCCACCCTCAACGCGTGAAGATACAGGAAAGGGACAGAAATCTCGGCATATCTCTTACAAGACAAAAAGTACTGAAACTGTCCTTCATTCAAAAGAGTTTGAAAAACGTAATCGTGAAACTCAAAAAAAGGTTTAAATCGGCGACAGCCATATTGATCCCTCTCCGCGATCGCGACGAGGGCGAAGGGGGATGCGAACACAGGGGTGACGAAGCGGCCGACGCCAGAAAAACAGCGCGTAATCCAAGGCTCTTCATGAGAACAAGATTGGGAGAGGGAGAGAGCCTCAGGCCGCTTTTGAACGCAGTGGTAGCCTAAGGCCGCTTTAAAACGCAGATGGCAGCCTCAGGCCGTTTTTGATCACAGATGGCAGCCTCAGGCTGCTTTTGAATGCAGGTGGCAGCCTCAGGCCGCTTTTGAAGGCAGATGGCAGCCTCGGGCCGCTTCTAAATGTTCTTTAAAAGGTCTAGAGATATCAGCATAGTCTCCTGTGTGTTCGATCGTTTCCTGCAATTAGACTTAAGTACAAATTAATACAATCAATAAGGTAGTAATGGGAGTTCACCCAACAGTAGGTCATAAAAATCGATAGTTATGTAATTTATTATTTTAATATCTTTTTAAAGCAAGTAGGAGGCGACGAGAAGGGTAATTTAATGCCGATGTAGATATTTCTGTCCTTAAAAATAATTATTATGACAAAGTGTTGTCGCAGACCTTAAGAAGAGCACGCGGGACCATGCCTTCAGTGCACTTGCAAATTTCGGCCGTTGAAGGCACCCAGAGGCTTCTGAATCCATCATAGATGACCCGACTCGGAAGTACTCCATCCTTGAACAAATTTCGTTGAAAACTCCAAAATGCTGCCGATGCTAGTTCTCTTTAAACATAACTAGAATTTTAAAACCGCATTCATACCTTTTTTCGATGTTGGCCAACTTCTTGGTCAATGTGTCCTCGACTAGAAATTCGACGTGGTACTTGGTCACCTAAACAAAATTTGTGGTAATATAAGTCATTACAAAATCAACGTTGGTCAATTTTTTAGTTAAGATGTGCTAGAATTTAATGTCAAAATCCTATAGTCGACTACTTCCAAACGCAATTCTGAAGATTATGGTAACGCGCTTTTTTAATAGTTTCAAAAAAATGCACGCAACTTAGTGACCCGTTTACCTTAACCAGAAAAAAATTCTCGAAAACAAAAACCGCAAAAATGTGCTCTTTTTTAAAGATTTTTTGCCAGGCCTTTTTGGCTTAGAAAGTGAGTTTGCGGTAATTGACAATTCCAAATAAGAAGAACCCACTTGAACCCTTGAAAATGAATCTGCGCAAGCGAAACTAAATGTAAGTTGATTATGCAGAAAACAAAACGGTAAAACAAAGGGTTAACATTGGGAAATTGCAAATCTTTGGGAAAAAGGAGAGAGAGAAAGGGAGAGAGAGAGAGGGGGAGAGAAAGAGAAGGGAAAGGGGATCAGGAGTGAAATCGGTATTCTGGCAGGTTTAAAGCCAAGAAGTGGGCTTGGCGGACGCTTGCGCAATGAGGTGTCGATTACTTGGATCGCGTATCCTCCTCGCCGTGACCTTTGTCACCCCCGTAAACAATCGGATACTGTAGCCAACAGATGCTCAAAAAGTTGCGCGGAAAGGAGTAAACAACCGGAATTGGAAATTCGAAGAAAGTCAAAAGAAAGTTTTCGATTAATTGACTGAATAAGGAATTGGAGAGGGAAAATAGGTTGCAAAATTAAGAGGAACAGGAAATTTTGGCATGGAATCCTATGTTAAAAAAGAAAAAAGAAGAAGAAATAACATCAGAATACCACAGCCACGAATAGTTTACCAATTCAATTTCTGAAATTAGAATTAGCCACAAGTAGTACAATGAATTCAGATAATCATTGGATTTAACCCAAAGAGGTTTCAATAAAAATAAATATAGATCAATTTCATTCTGTGTTGTTGTTCTTGTCTAATGGTTCTAGGGGAGGATGTTGGGGTCAGCTTATCGATGACGTCATGCTTCTTTTTTTGTTTACAAGCCCTTGAAGAGAACGCTGTGTGTTGCGAGCACCGCGGGGAAAAGTCAGCGACGAGCGCATGAAGGCAATTCGGGCACCCATCGATTGTGTGTGAAATAGAGGTGGACAGTACAGCTGGGCACGGAGGAGAGAGGACTTTCGAAACTAAGAATGCGCGCCAAAGACTTTTCGAGGGGCAGACAAGCCTTATCGATCCCTCTCCGCGATCGCGACGAGGGCGAAGGGGGATGCGAAAACAGGGGTGACGAAGAGCCCCGACGCCAGAAAAACGACGCGTAATCGAAGACTCTCCATGAGAACAAAATCGGGGGAGGGAGACAGCCTCAGGCCGCGTTTGAATGCAGATGACAGCCTCAGGCCGCTTTCGAAGGCAGATGGCATCCTCAGGCCGCTTTCGAAGGCAGATGGCATCCTCAGGCCGCTTTTGAAGGCAGATAACAGCCTCAGGCCGCTTTTTAAAGGAAGATGACCGCCTCAGGCCGCTTTTGAAGGCAGATGACAGCCTCAGGCCGCTTCTAAATGTTCTTTAAAAGATCTAGAGGTATCAGCATAGACTCCTGTGTGTTCGCTCGTTTCCTGCAATTAGAATTAAGTACAAATTATTACAATCAATAAGGTAGTAATGGCAATTCACCAACAGAGGTAAAAAAAATCAATAGTTGACTATTTTATTATTTTTAAATTCTTTTTAAAGCAAGTAGAGGGCGACGAGATGGGTAGACAGCCATAATGTTCCTGGGAACATGGTAAATGAACTCTGCTGTTGAAAGCCGAGCCCGAGCAAGGCTTAATTGTGATAGGCAAAACATAATATCCCAGGGTGGATTCGAACCCTGGTCGCGAGATTTGCAAGAGAGGACGCTACCACTTCACCAAGGCGGCACCTGGCGCCAGTCTCTGCGCGCAGCCGGTGGCTCACTAAACACGGCGCCGGACTGACCCCTTAGCCTAGTGGTAGCGCTCTCGCTTGCAAATCTCGCGACCCGAGTTCGAATCCACCCGGGGTATTTTGTTTTGCCTATCATAATGGATCATTGTCAATCAATAAAAAACGCTTATGGTCGCTGTTTTACAATTTTTGCGGAAAATCTGGTCAAAAATAGGTAAAAACGCAATTTTGAGGTCAATATCGCTTTTGGAATAGTCTAAAGAGTAAAATTTGTTTCTAAGGACCAACCGTAATCCTGGTGAAGTGGAAGCATTTGAATTTTTTAGTAAAATTACAAGAGAATAGGATCTATGCCATCTAAACGAGAATTAAATGTGAACTAGGGAAAAAAGAAAAGCAACATGTCAAAACGATGGAAATGAAAAGGTGCGGGGATTGAGAAAAGGAGAAATTTGAAGGAGGGCATTTAGTGACTGAGGAAAAAGCGGCCTGAGGATGCCATCTTAGGAAAAAGCGGCCTGAGGAAGCCATCTGCAGTTGAAAGCGGCCTCAGGATGCCATCTGCGGTTGAAAGCGGCCTGGCGATACTTTCTGCGGTAAAAAAGCGGCCTTAGGGTGCCATCTGCAAAAAAAGCGGCCTGAGGATGCCATCTTCGGAAAAAGCGGCCTGAGGATGCCATATGCGTAAGAGTGCTCTCAGCTTATAAATCCAGAAAGTTGACGTGGCAGACGCTTGCGCAATGAGGTGTCGATTACTTGGATCGCGTATCCTCCCCGCCGTGACCTTTGTCACCCCCGTAAACAATCGGATACTGTAGCCAGCAGAAGCTCAAAATTGCGCGGAGAGGCGTAAACAGCCGCAGACGGCAATTTGGAGAGAGTAAAATGAAAACTACTGATAAAGAACTGGGAGTAAAACAGTTTTCAGGGGGGGGGGGGGCAAAAGATGGTTTTTTTCACAAGTTGATGTTCAGAGGAATTTGGGAGAGAATGGGCCCGCATTAGAAGGTCAGGGTAGTTTCAAATGTAAAAAGCGAAGGAAAAATGAAGAAAAACAGCAGAATACCACAACCAAGAATTGTTGTCCAGTTTGATTCCTGCAATTAGAATTAGCCACAAGTAATACAATGAATTCAGATAGTCATGGCATTTTACCCAATGAGGGGTCAAAAATGATCAATAAACAATTTTATTTTATCTAACTATCGGTTTTCTTCTTCTTTCCTTCCTCTGGTTCCTGTTCACCTGAAAGTGATTCATATCAAATGTGAAATGAAAGGGTTGGGCCACTTTTCAAAGAAAGCAGATAGCCTCAGGCCGCTTTTGACCGAAAACAGGTATCCTCAGGCCGCTTTTGACCGAAAACCGGTAGCCTCAGGCCGCTATTGACCGAAAGCAGGCAGCCTCTCTCTCTCTGCAAACTTACACAAGTGGGCTTGACGATTTCACCAGCGTACTAAACCTGGACCTGGACATCGTTGGGTGGAATTCGATTCCATGTTTCAGGAAAGGATTTTCTCCAATTAAGCTAAAAAAAATTAAAATATTAGTTTTGGTGAAAACTAACGTTCTAGACTGAGGAAGAGAGTCAGACGTCCTCCTTGCTGCCATTGTTTTGTCAACCCTCTTGGTGATGGGCATGCCAAGACTGCTGGCAATGAGATTCCTTTGCTCCCTGCTGATCTCCTTGTACATTTCGAAAATGTCTTCCAGGACTTCTACTTGGCGAAGGGTCAATCTTATTCTTGTGCTGGATGCAGCCGTCCATCCAGGAAGATTGGGCCTGAAAAGCTTTAAAATGTATCCGTCTTTGCCTTTCTCTTCCTTTCGCTTACACCCTTTTTCTTTCTATGTTTCTCTGTTTCTCTCTCTCTCTCTCTCTCTCTCTCTCTCACACACACACACTCTCTCTCTGAAGAACTCACATTGTCTGAGCTCCGTAGATTCCAAAGTTCTGGTTCAGTGGAAGAACGGACGTTCCATTTTGGTAGAAAAGTGGAGGAACGAATGGAGGTACTGAAAGAAATAATTTACTATAAACTATTCAAAAGCAACATCATTTTTCATGTTTTTGAGCGATTTTTTTCTATAAATTGACAAAGAGTGATCCTAAACTTCTTTTCTTGATTCACAATGATCTGTTGTGAAAGGCAAAACATTATATCCCAGGGTGGATTCGAACTCGGGTCGCTAGATTTGCAAGCGAGGACGCTACCACTTTACCAAGGCGGCAGCTGGCTCCAGTTTCCGCGCGCAGCCGGTGGCTCACTAAACACGGCGCCGTACCGACCCCTTAGCCTAGTGGTAGCGCTCTCGCTTGCAAATTTTGCGACCAGGGTTCGAATCCACCCTGGGACATTTTGTTTTGCCTATCATAATTGATCATTGTCAATCAATAAAAAAGGGTTATGATAGCTGTTTTCCAATTTTCGGGGAAAATCTGGTCAAAAATAGGTAAAAACGCAATTTTGAGGTCAATCTCGCTTTTGGAATGGTCTAAAGATAAAAGTTGTTTCTAAGGACCTACCGTAATCCTGGTGAAGTTGAAGATATCCTTGTCCAATAAAAACGTTTAAATTTTGCAGTAAAATTATATGAGAAAAGGATCTATGCCATCTAAACGAGGATTAGACACGAGAAAAAAGGAAAGCAATAGTTTGAAACAAGAAAAATGAAAAGAATCGGGGATTGAGAACAGGGGAAACTTGAAAGAGGGCAAAACCCTTGAAAATTAGTGCCTGAGGAAAAAGCGGCCTGAGGATGCCATCTGCGGTTAAAAGCGGCCTGAGGATGCCATCTGCGGTTAAAAGCGGCCTGAGGATGCCATCTGCGGCCTTAGGGTGCCATCTCTTAGGTTATAAATCCAGGAAGGGGGCTTGGCAGACGCTTGCGCAATGAGGTGTCGATTACTTGGATCGCGTATCCTCTCCGCCGTGACCTTTGTCACCCCCGTAAACAATCGGATACTGTAGCCAACAGACGCTCAAAAGTTGCGCGGAAAGGAGAAAACAACCGCAGATGGCAATTTGGAAAGAGTAAAATGAAAACTACTGAGAAAGAACTGGGAGTAACACTGTTTTCAATTAATCGATTGAAAGAGGAATTAAGGGGGAGGAGTCTCAAAATATCGCGTTTTTCATATAAATGTTTTAGAGGAATTAGGAAGAGGGTGAGGTCTAATAAGAAGGTTAGAAAGGTTAAATTGGAAACTAAGATTTAAGGGGGAAATAGAAGAAAAAAGAAGGAAAAGTAGCAGAATACCACATTCAAGAGTAGTCAACTCGATTGCTGAAATTTGAATTAACCACAAGTAATACAATGAATTCAAGGTAATCTTCGGATTTTACCCAATCAAGGGTCTTAAACAATTAAAAATCTCTTTTATTGTATCTAATTATCCTTTTTCTTCTTCTAGTTCCTACTCATCTGAAAGTAATGCATAACTAACGGGAAATGAAAAGGCTGGGCCGCTTTTCAAAGAAATAAGACAGCCTCAGGCCGCTTTTGACAGCAATCAGACAGCCGAAGGTCGCTTTTAACCGAAAGCAGGCAGCCTCAGGCCGCTTTAGACCGAAAGCTGACAGTCTCAGGCCGCTTTTCACAGAAATCAGACAGCCTCAGGCCGCTTTTAACCGAAAGCAGGCAGCCTCAGGCCGCTTTAGACCGAAAGCTGACAGCCTCAGGCCGCTTTTTAAAGAAAGCAGACAGCCTCAGGCCGCTTTTGACCGAAGCTGACAGCCTCAGGCCGCTTTTGACCGAAAGCTGACAGCCTCAGGCCGCTTTAGACCGAAAGCAGGCAGCTTCAGGCCGCTTTTTAAAGAAATCAGACAGCCTCAGGCCGTTTTTCGCGTCTAACAAACCTAGATAGAAACACACACCGTTGCTCAAATGTTTTAAGGAGGATAGAGGCAGCCGAAACTATCACCTTGGTCTCGTGTGTCAAATTCTCGTGCCGAAAGGGCAAGGAAAACTGTCCGCAAAACTTATTGCAGATGTAGATATTTCTGTCCTTAAAAAATGATTATTATGACAAAGTGTTGTCGCAGACCTTAAGAAGAGCACGCGGGACCGTGCCTTCAGTGCACTTTCAAATTTCGTGCGTTGAAGGCACCCAGAGGCTTCTGAATCCGTCATAGATGACCTGACCCGGGAGTGCTCCATCCTTGAACAACTTTTTAGAATTTTAAAACCACATTCATACCTTTTTACGATGTTGGCCAACTTCTTGGTCAATGTGTCCTCGACTAGAAATTCGACGTGGTACTTGGTCACCTAAACAAAATTTATTGTAATATAGGTCATCACAAAATCAACGCAGCGTGTTTGTGGCGCCAAAGTGAAGTGGTTTTTCCTTCTTTTTTTTGTTGGAAGGTTAGTTCGCTATCCCCAAACCCCCCTCCCCCCAAAAATCGCCAGAAGACAAGCACTCACCCAATTCTTCGTCTTTTGGATTATAAAGGCCTCCTTCTTCAATAAAAGTTTAATTTAGTAATATATTATGAGAATCGGATATATGCCATCTAAACGAGTTATTTGTTTAGAAAATAAAGTAAACAACAAGTAAAGATTGGGAATTTGCGAAATTTTTAGAAAAATGGAGAGAGAGAGAGAGAGAGAGAAAGGGAGGGGGAGATGGAGAGGGGAATAATGGGTGAGATCGGTCTGCTGGCAGCTTAAAAACCCAGAAAAGAGGCGTGGCAGACGCTTGCGCAATGAGGTGCTTTTTGATGGAAATGAAAAGGTTCGGGGATTGAGAAGAGGGGAAACTTGAAAGAGGGCAATTAGTGCCTGAGGAAAAAGGGGCCTGAGGATGCCAGCCGCGGTTAAAAGCGGCCTAAGGATGCCATCTGCGTTTGAAAGCGGCCTGAGGATGCCATCTTCGGAAAAAGCGGCCTGAGGATGCCATCTGCGTAAGAGAAAAAGAGGTGGGTCTACTGGCAGCTTAAAAAGCCAGGATTTGGGCGGGCAGACGCTTGCGCAATGAGGTGTCGATTACTTGGATCGCGTATCCTCTCCGCTCTGACCTTTGTCACCCCCGTAAACAATCGGATACTGTAGCCAACAGATGCTCAACAAGTTGCGCGGAAAGGAGTAAACAATCGGAATTGGCCATTGCGAGAGAGAAAAAAAGGTTGATTGTTGAATTTGGAACATTAGCGTATGCAAAAGTGATAACAAAACGCTGAGGAAAGAAATATTGCCAAAAATTAGTAATTTTAAATCACAGTTTTTGATCGCTTTGAAAAAAAAAATTTAGAAAATTTTCGAAAGAAGGGGGGGCGTCGTCAAAATAAAGAAGGGGGGCTTCGTAAATATGAAAAAAAAGAAGAAAAACTGGGTAGGAAAACAGTAGAATACCACAACCAAGCGTAGTTGCCCAAAATCGATGCCTGCAATTAGAATTATACACAAGAAAATTCAATGAATTCAGATAGTCATGGGATTTTGTCCAATCAGGGTCATTAAAATCAATAATTTAAACTATTTTATTTAAAGAATGGTCGCTTGCTTGGTGACCTCTTCTTTTTGGTCGGTGGTGCCATTGACAGTCTGAAAGCTACAGAAGTTTAAAACGAAGAGTGGTACGTGTGTAATTGTGAAGGTGTGTGTATGTGAGTATGTGAGTATATTTGTATGTGTGTTTGAATCTGTGCTCAAATTTATGAAATACTTTTTGTAAGATCTCACCTCCAATTTTTGAGCTGATCGATCGTGGCCTGTTGTTCGAGTTCTTCAAGTCCATTTCTTCTCGAAGTATCTCACAAGTTCAACTTTAGCCTGAAAAATAAAAACAATAATTTCCTTCTTTTTTAAATTTCCTTTTCCAAGGCTACATTTTTATAATGAGGGGTTCTGCAGGTGTCCATAAAATGCAAAAAAGCAGATAAGCGGCCTATGGTTGCCAAAAGCGGCTTTTAATTGTAAAAAGCAGGTTAAGCGGCCTATGGCTGCTAAAAGCGGCCTATAAGTGCTAAAACGCAGGCTATGCGGCCTATGGTTGACGAAAACCGCCTTTAATTGTCAAAAAGCAGATCAAGCGGCCTACGGTTGACAAATGGAGGTCAAGCGGCTAACGGTTGACGAAAGCGGCCTTTAATTGTCAAAAAGCAGGTTAAGCGGCCTATGGCTGCTAAAAGCGGCTTTTAATTGTCAAATGGAGGTCAAGCGGCCAACGGTTTACGAAAGCGGCCTATAGATGCCAAATGGAAGTTAAGCGGCCTATGGTTGCCAAAAGCGGCCTTTAATTGTCAAAAAGCAGATCAAGCGGCCTATGGTTGCCAAAAAGCGGTCTTCACTGTCCAAAAAGCAGGCCAAGCGGCCTATGGCTACCAAAAAGAGGCCTTTTTGCCAAAAAGAAGGCTAGCGGCCTATGGCTTCAAAAAGCGGCCTGTCAAATGGAGCTCAAGCGGCCTTTGGTTGACGAAAGCGGCCTATAGATGCCAAATGGAAGTTAAGCGACCTTTGATTACCTCCTCTTCCTCTCATCGAGTATTCAACATTGTACATATGTACAATGAGGTTCTGCTTGAAATCTATCTGAAAACTCAAAGTTAGTTTTCTTTTTCAAGAATCACAACATTTAGAATTTCAATCGACGGAAAGAAAAACTTACGCGGAAGTAGTTCGCCTCCACCTCCAGCTTATTCCCGAGGTTAGACTCGTAGATGGTCTTCTCCGGTCTGAGAGAGAACTTCTCGAACATGTACTAAAATTTTATCAAAATTTAGTGACAAATTGCATAGTCACTTACCGGGAGTTGCTTCTTCAAGATGGGCATGCTCGCCGAGGTTCCAGTGCCAGTGGGCAATCCAGAGGTGGGCGCTTTGGCTGTGGCCTTCGCTTCCGCAGCTCCGGAGGAGGACTGCCCCAGGTGCGTCTGCACGAGGGAGTGGGTCAATTTTTCGACCTCTAAAAATACAAATTTAAGATTGTTGATCTTAAAAATTAAATTAAAAAAGTAAAGAGTGATTACCTGCATCGAGGGCAGGGTAGGAAGTGGGATCAGTTCCAGATCCTCCAGGGGGCAGTTTCCCTGAAACGTATGTTGTTTAGTTACTATAAAACGAATCAATTGCAGTAGTTTGACTAGTTGCACTTCACGTGCCGCTGATAAAAGTGGCGGCGGCCTTGCAGACCCAATAATAAGCTAATCCATGATTATATACGGGCATTCACTTATTAATCTTGCCTACATTATGAAGGCTGCCCAAAGTGAAAAGAAAAGTGAAAAAGCATACAAATTTGAAAAGAACTTTAGAGTTTAAAGTAAATTCGTTTCCAGGAAAGTTTTTCCGCTCTATTTTTGGCTTCCTTTAGCAACATGGTAGCAGATTCGCGTAGAATAGCAAAAGGTCTCAAAATCAAAATTTACAATCTGAAACAAGCAAATTTAGAAATTTTTAACTTTTTTCGCCCATCTTACCTTATTGAGAGGATCTTGAAAACCTCAATTTTCATTAATTCGTCTATTTATTTCTTCTTTAGAAAACGAGGCCAATCTATGTCGCCCCTAGGTGAAATATTCTAACAAAAAAAAACAGAAAATTAAAAATTAAGAGGCAATGTCTGTAAGAACTCGGAAGAAACATTTGGGTTGGATAACGAAATCCAATAATTCTTCGATTCATGAAAGCTGTCTAAGCGGTCATAGGTTGCCAAAAAGGCGAAATAGAGAGAAAGAGAGAGAGAGAGAGAGCCAATTCGGATAACCCTATGTTACTTTGTGATAGAAACAGGCGTGACTGAGAAGTTGCGCAGGAACGCGTCGATTTTCGCATTGAGGCAAACTGTCCGCGGCGGAGAGGGCCAGATGCCGGTGAGTCACCCTGTTTTTCATCTGCGACGGCGAAAGATTTCGAAAATCACGTGAGAGTGAAACTGTAAACAAATGGGAGTTCAAGAAATTATAGAGAAAAAATGCCCATTAAGGGCAAAAAGAAGATGAGAAAACACAAAATGGAAACAAAGGGGGGGGGGGGGAGGAGCACAGTTTGGCACAATCGCAAGGCTGTTTTAGTTTCCGATCGTGTGAGCGTGAGAGCTTGTGTTTGTGCGCTCCTCTAAAGATGTTCGTACTTGCGAAATTGTTATCGCAAGTACATGTGTGAGTGTGTGTTTGTTATCGCATATCATTTTCAGAATGTGTGACCGTGTGCGCGTGTGTTTTATTTAACCCTTATGTGTTTACATATGTTCTGTGTGAATGTGAACATGTGAGCATGTGTACTTTTGTGTTCGTGTTGTTCTACCTAGGAGCTTGTGTGTTTCTATTCACGTGTGTCTGTGTGATCGTGTATATCCGTGTGACCGTGTACATGTGTCCAAAGAGCGTAATAACAAAAAAATGAAGGGGGGGGTTCCCAAAAAGGAATTCGTTTCAATTTCGACTGGTGGGTAAAGTAAACATGATAAAAAGTAGTGGAATTAGCAAAAATAGCGAGTAAGTATAAGAATTCGATCCATTCCGTCAGTTATCGATTCCTGAACGAAAATTAGCAATAATCAATACAGAACAATATAGGTAATTACGGGGGTTAACCCAATAATTGGCATAAGAAACAGCAAAACTATTATATTTATTTTTGGGATTCTTCTTAGGATAGAAGAAATACTTCTCTGCAAGGTCCAAAAGGTCGAATATCGGGCGGATCTTCTGGCGTCGTCATTTCGACAATTCTCTTGTGGTCCTTGATCAAATCTGAAAAGTAGGCTATTTCTTTTCTTTGCAGAACCCATAGAGTAAGAAAGTCTGTGTGAATATGTTACTACGAACGTGTGTCTGTCACCTTCACGCGCGACACTGTGTGAATGTGTGTCTATCTTCGCATATAGACACACATTCACACATTCGTGTGCGCGTGTGAATGTGTTCATTTGAAGACACCTATCTATCCTTGTTTGTGCTACAGTCACGTGTGCTTATCGCTGGCTGTGTGTGCATGTCCATTAATATGTCTATGTGATCTAGTGTCTGACCGTGTGTGTGTGTATGTGTCCGTGTGACTATGTGTGACTGTGTGACCGTGTGTCTGTGGGTGTGTGTGATTGTTAAACCAACCGTTGCCTGTGTCGACCACTTTCATCGGCTGATCCCTGTCCGGCACTCCCAATGTGAATAATGGGATTCAGAAGGCCTGAAATAACTTAGCCATAAAATGGTGTGTGTGTGTGTGTGTGCATGTGTGTATGTGTTTGAAGCCTCATTTTCAAGACGGTGTATGTGTGAAGTATCGGGACCTTTTTATTATGGGTGGTCCCGATAGCCCAGTAGGGTTTCAGTAAGGTGTCTTGTGTGTGTGTGTTTGTGTGTGTGTGTGTGTGTGTATGTGTGTGTATGTGTGTATGTGTGTGTGTGTGTGTGTGTGAGTGTGTGTGTGTGTATGTGTGTGTATGTGTGTGTGTGTGTGTGAGTGTGTGTGTGTATGTATGTGTGTGTGTGTGAGTGTGTGTGTGTGTGTATGTGTGTATGTGTTTCTCACCTTCCACTAAGCTTCTTGGCCATGATTCAGAAGGCATCCTCCTCTTTATCTTCACAGGTACGTTTCGTCTTGCAAGTTCTTCGAGGGAGAATCTGAAAATGCTTGGTTTACTTCAAAACATCTCTTCACGCATACACGAAAACACATACTTCTCCACAAATAATAGACGTTTCTGGCAAACAACGTACCATAGACCACATATTCGCGTGATTTTTCATGTTCACGATCTGGCCGTGTTGATTGAGATGATTGCGGCAGAGAGCGTGTTCAGATCAACCTAAATTTCAAATTTTTTGTGAATAAAAAAAACAATGGTCCCGCACAGAAAAAATAAGTCGGGCCGGCCGTCCCTTTTACCGGACGACCTAGTCAAAACGGACCACCCAGTCAAAACTGTCACCCAGGTGACCAGGGTTCGATTCCGACCCGTGCATTCATTTTTTTTCGAAATTAAAAACGAAATTTCGAATACATTTTTTAAACCCGGTCTGTGCATTAGTAGGTCTGTGTGTCAGCGTGTATGTGTGTGTGTGTATGTGTGTGCGTGTGTGTATGTGTGTGTATGTGTGTGCGTGTGTGTATGTGTGTGTGTGTTTGTGTTTGTGAGGTTCAATGGACTTACCGATCTGTGTCTAACGATGGTGAGGGTAGCCGTCAGTAGTTGAAGAACAGCTTCACTTCATTTTCTTTTTCTTGATTATTTCAGAAAGCAGATCTATGCTGCCACTAAAAATAAAAAATAAGTAAAATAAAAAGTGAAAACAAAATTAAATTGAGAGGATCACTGAGAAAAAAGAAAGTAGGGAGGGTAGAAAACAGGATATTCGTTTCGAGACATTTAATACACCAAACCAAGGCTAGAAAGACAAAAATCAAAAGTTTTTCAGTGGTGGGGGTCGAACCAGGGACCTCCAGCTTATGAAGCGAGGCACTTACCACTACGCCATGTAGGTGAACGCAGCTGCCCGCGCGGCGACCTTTAAAAGCGGGCTGCGGCGGAACCAACAACGAAAATCGCAGAAAATGTAAAAAACCGCTTGTTATTAAGCAAAAATTTGCATGACTTTTCTTTAACTACTAGAATTCTAAGAAAAATCAATGTCTTAGTTGAAATCGCGGACTTTTGGCGTAGAAAGGAAGGGATAGACGTAAACAGGGGTGACTAAGGGCCCCAATATGGGAAAAAGAGTACTGTCACCGCAGGTGGTGAACATCTGGTGAAAATCTGTTTTTGGGCGAGGATGAAAAGGGAGATATAAACATGATGATTTCATATGAATATGAGAACAAAAAGCGGGAAGAAAAGATTGCGCAGGGACGAGAGAGAAAGAAAGAGAGAGAGAGAGAGAGGGAGAGAGAGGGAGAGAGAGGGTAGAAAAGAAGACGGCGGTGCAATTCGAGCGGTTCGCCCATTGATTGTGTATGAAGTAGAGGTGGACGGTACAGCTGGGCACGGAGGAGAGAGGGATTTCGAAACTAATAGAGCGCGCCAAAGACTTCGTCTATTCGAGAGACACGCATTCCTTATCGATCCCTCATCTTCGATCGCCCCCAGACGAGGGCGCCGAGGGGAGTGCGAAAACAGGGGTGACGAGGCGCCCCGACGTCGGAAAAACGCTCAATCATCGGAATTTGATTAGTATGCGTGAGAAAAACGTGATATCCAGAACGTCCGATAGATTATGTGAGTGCCAAGTCACTGGATTGTCAAAAGATGGCTGTTTTTACTGGTTTCAGGCGGATTTTTAAGGACTTTCCGGCTTTTTAAAGTGAAACGTGGAAATTTGAATACAGCCCTGGAATTATGAAAAAAGCGCCACAAAAACAATGATAGAAAAAGGATTTTCAAGTTTTTGATTGAGGGGGTAGTGAAAAAAATGAAAAAGTAGTCGACGCAGATTGACTGATTCCTCCAACCGAGCGTTCGATTATTTGATTTTTGATAGATTTTTTGTTTCTGGTTGAATTCTAAGAAAAATTGACCCCTCTGTGAAAATGGCGGAAATTCGGCCAAGCAAGGAAGGGGATAGACGTCAACAGAGGTGACTAAGGGCGCCGATGGGAGAAAAAGAGTATTGTCATCGCAGGTGGTGAAAGTCTTGTGAAATCTGTTTTGGACGTGAAAGACAAGGGAAATATCCACAAAATGATGTCAGAAAAGCAAAGAAACATCGCTTTTTCACATCAGAAAGTTTGCTTTTCTTTCGAAAACCGCCTGTTTTAGGCTTTTTTTAAAAACAGCCAGGCGGCTTTCGAAAGCATGCCTTTTTTAAAGCATAACCTTAAAGCATAACTTTTTGAACCTCAAAGTGGACGATTTCATAAGAAAACCGGCAAGAGGAATCATTTTTCGTTATTTTGGTCAAAAACAAATATTTTAACGGTTTTTTTCAACTTTCCATCGACTTTTTAAAGGTTGGTTTAAAAAACGGAGCTCGAAAGGTTAAATTTTCGTTCCAAAGTTCAAATCACCAAATTGATTAAAAATTTGTATTTGTAAACTTTAAAACAACCAAAATTGGGGACAAAATTTAAAAAGCTTCGAGTCTATTTTTGAGAATTGAAAGAAAAGTGGTTGGTTTTAGTTTAGAAATTTCGATGTTTTTAAAAAGAAAAAGAATCATAAAAACGATCAATAGCGATCAAAGAATAGAAATTCTGAAGTAGAATAAAAGAAAAATAGGGGGAGGTGGATAAAAATTGAAAAAGTAGTCGTTGGCGAATGAATGATGAAGCCGAGTGTTCGATTCCTGCAACGAAAATTACACACATAAATACATAACAATAGAGATAATTGGGGGTGTTAACCCAACAATTAGCATAAAATAGACAATGTAACTATCTTTTTTATATATTTTATCCACAGTTGAAGGTAGCTGTGGTGTTGTTTTGGGCTCCTTTTTTATCTTCTGGAAAAGTTGATTTTCCCTAACACAGCCGTGTCCAAGAATCCTTCATTTCTTTGAAGCAAATGCATATCCCTAAAAAATGTAAATTTGTAAATAATGTTTTCATACCAATTGTGCACAGCCGAGAAAAAAACTCCTACGTTGTCTTCAGAAACATTAGAAGCCTTCTTCTTTTTTTGCCACTGAAACTTCGTCTGCCTTGAGATGAATCACGTAGATCCGAGGCTGAAATTTTCCCATTTAAGGATTATACGACTTTTGCAATTTGGTGGTATCTTCTTTAAGGGGGCGTGGCCTGCCCCAAGTAAACAAAGCGACTGGCAAGGGCCGCTATTGCCAAATCGCAGCTGGGTGCGCCAGCTGCGCTCTGTTTGTGTCTTTTACGCGTTCCTTGCCTTTATCCCTGCAGAAACCAACGCCATTTGAAAAATTAAACTCTTTATGTACATAAGTAAGATTTTTATGGCAACTAAGTGTATCAAGGGCAGCCAAGTATTTCTTCAATGATAGTCGCTGGGCTTGCGGAATAATAAAACCGTAAAGAGCCAAATAAAAAACAAGTTTCTGGCTTCTCGACATTTTGCATTAAACTTTTCAAGCAGAGTACTCGCCGGGTTGAAATCAAACCTCCACGAAACCCATTTGAAGCTCAATTTGGTGAGGAAATATGTTTAAAAAAACATAGAAAAGGCCTGTGGCTCGGTTGATCTAATTTTTCAGTTGGTTGGTGCACTAGTAAAGCACATATCAAACACATGTCACGCAAAAATACTATATTACCGATATCGCGCAGAAAATAAGTAAAAATTCCGCTGTCTTGGGTTATACCATTACTTGGTCTAAAACCCATTAAACATACAATAACAGTAAAGAAAACACACCTCTGACTCGTTGTCGGCTCCTCCAGTTCCGGTGGGGGTGGGGGCGAGGGAAGAAGGCCGTCGGGATTCGGTGGCTGTCGGGTTTCCTGATCCGTCGCATCGTCACCCTGAAACTACCCAAACTAAAATGTTGAATTTTCTATAATTGAATTTTCAATAAGTCTTAATTAATCTATCTTTTACGACCGAATCTGTTGGATTTTATCGGACAAAGACAGGAAGTTGTAATCTATGGCGTCTGGAGTTTTCCGATCTCTTCGAAAACTAGAAAAATGCTAGCATGGAAACACTCGCAATCTGCCCGAGGGTTGGGGCGCTTGGTTGAAAGGCAACAAAAGTTAAATCAAAAACTGTATGTCTGTGTGTTACTTACTTTTGGACCAAATATGTGGGATAGTTCCTTGATCAGGCGCCGATAAAACTCATCGAAGGGAGCCTGGAAATAATAATAATAATAATAATAATAATAATAATGTGTGTGTGTGTGCGTGTGTGTGTGTGTGTGTGTGTGTCGGTGTTGTTCGCACTTCAACGTACCTAATTGTCGCCGACGAAGGAGAAGGTAGTCGACAGTAGCCGAAGCTTCACTTCATTTTTTTTTCTTGATTAATTCCGAGGGCAGATATATGCTGCCACTGAAATTGAAAATATTAGTAAACACAATAAAAACAGAATTGAAATCAAGAAGATCAGTGAAAAAAGTGATTTTTTCACATCGAAAAGTGTGCACTTTTTGGCTTTTGATAAAAACAGCCAGGCGGTTTTTGAAAGGATACCTCAAAAATGTTAAATAAAAAATTAAACTGTATTAAACATTCTTTGTGCAAAAATTTGTCGAAAAACCCTCGTTTTTTTTAGTTTTTGAACCTCAAAGTGGACGAATTCATAAGAAAACCGAAAAAAAGTATAATTTTTCGTTCTTTTGGTCAAAAACAAATTATTTAATGGTTTTTTAAACTTTATATCGACTCTTGAAAGGTTGACTTTTTAAAAAAGGAGCCTCAATGTAAAAAAGTGGTTGATTTCCATTTCAAAATTTCGATGTTTTTAAAAAGAAAAACAATGATAAAAAAGAAAAATGAAAAAGAAAAGGAGGAAAAAAAGGAAAAAGAGGGTAAAGGGGGTTAAAATTGAAAAAAGTAGTCGATGTCGATTGAACAATGACCCAACTGAGCGTTGCATTCCTGAAACGAAAATTAGACACATAAATACATAACAATAGAGATAATTAGGGGTGTTAACCCAACAATTAGAATAAAATATACAATGAAACTATTATTTTTATATATTTTATCTATGAGTGAAAGGTCTAGTGGCTCAGTTTGGGTCGGTCTCCTTTGCCATCTGGGAAAGCGACAAGGCTGGCCATCTGAAAGAATATAACGTCGCCTTAAGTCAAGGTTCAGGACATAATTTTAAAAAGTCGATTGAACGAACAAGGGTCCCGCACAGAAAAAGGCCAAATTATTAGTATGTAGACCATATTTATTGAACTTTTAAGACTAAAATTCTCCCGCCATCGCTTAAGGGGTCTGAGCTGCTCCGGGCGCCGCGAAAAGTTGTGAAAAGTGCGCGCACATTGCAAGACCGCAGAAAAGTCAGCGGCAAATGCGTTTTTAAGCTTCTTTCGGTTGCCAAATTTTGACAAAAAAGCGTCTTTTAAAACTAAACTTTACAATCTTGCGCATTTTCGTTGTGGGAATCAACACTTTTTGACGTTCAATCAATGCAGATCCTTCTTCAATATTGACATGTCAATTGTGACTGCGAAATTTTAACGATAACTTGTATTATTAAGAAAAATTGCAATCTGGCGCGCTTTCGTCGGAGGAACCTCAACTTTTACAGAGTTTTCATTGTTTTTAAGTTTTAAATCGATATCGTTACGCTAACAAAAGTTATCGAATTAAGGAAATATTAAAACTTAACTTTCAAAATTATATTTAAAAAATGATTTTTCAGCAAAAATACTTTTTCTTCAATTCCTCCTTCAAGTCCTTCAAGTCCTTAAAAACCCCTTAAGGCCTTAACTCGCTAACTCGGTTCAACCTTAACCAAAATTAGTTTTTCAAAAAGCAATCGATAGCTAATTTTATATCCAAAAAAACTTTTGTTTGCGGTTGTATCACAACTGTGTCAGAAATCGTTCTGTTCCTCGATTAAATGGTCAAAATTCCCAAAAAATTCACTTTTTTCAACCACGTGAACTCAAAGTCACAGATCGCCTGCGGCTACTCTTATATTCAAATTCTACGCGTAATTTGCGTTACAATGGCTGACACCTTTTCGAATTATCATTCACTTTAAGTGGTGCAATTTTAATTTGAAACAGCCAAGTTTGCGTTTTGTGATTGAACCAGTTAGCGAGTTAAGGCCTTAAAGGGTTTAAAGACTTGAAGGAGTGAACTAACAAATTAAAATGACTTTCTGGGTTCTTTGGGTCCTAAACAACTTTCCTGAGGAGTTTCAGCCAAATCTAAATTTTTGTGAATCGAAAAAATGCCCAATTGTCTCTACGGCTGTAGAGGGGTTGGCATACGCCGGAAGTTTCGGTTCTGCAAGATCTTTTGAACGCAGATGGTGGCCTCAGGCCGCTTTTGAACCAAGATGGAGACCTCAGGCCGCATTTCAACGCAGATGGCAGCCTATGGCCGCTTTTGAACGAAGATGGTGGCCTCAGGCCGATTCTAAACGCAGTTGGTAGCCTCAGGCCGCTTTTGAACAAAGATGGCAGCCTAAGGCCGGTTGTTACAGCAGAAGGCATCCTCAGGTTGCTTTTGAACGCAGATGACAATCTAAGGGTGCTTTTGGGATGAGTTGGTAGCCTCAGACCGCTTTTTACCGCAAATGAATTAAATGTGGAGGAAATAAGGGCTAAAAACCAATTAAAAGACATTATGGCTCACGAAAACAGTGGGAAAGAAGCCATTCGGCTATTGGCAATTTTTCTGCCTAAATTGTACGAAGGCAAAGGGCCAGGTGCGCGTGAATCACCCTGTTTTCCATCTGAGGTCGCAAAAGATGACAAAAATCACGTGGGATTGAAAATTTAGAAAACGGATCGTTTGGTGACTTTCACAAGATTTTGTTGGCTACGTTTTGAGGCACAAAAAGCCACAAAAGCAGAAGAAGGCTGGGTTCTATTAAGAGACAGTGTCAGTAAAAATCGAGCAGAGTCTATATAGTCAGTGACATAGGATTTTTTTTGGTCTTTGATTTTGCCCAAAAGTTGTCAAAAGTCATTATATAGGCTAAATATGACATTCTGAAACTTTTGGGTCGATATCGATTTTTGGTCCCGGGTTACGGTAGGCGACCATGGGTTACGGTAACTTTCTTCAAAGTCAACGAAATTTAAATTTGAAGGCATAAATCGATAGCTGTTGTTATGCTGATAAAAAATGTAATTGACACCAAATTAAGTTTTTCCTGAAAATTTTCCACTTGAGCTAAAAAAAACCGCAAAAAAGTGAAAAAATGTCAGTTTTTCAATTTTTTCGATACTTAAACCCCCCGATGCGGGTAATGCCATTAGTTTAGAAAGATTCTCCACATTTTTCTGCGTCGATCTAAAAAACTAGATTAAAAATCGAGCGATACCATCATAATGAAAAATGCGTTTGAAAAGTGAAAAACTCGCGTTTTTACCCGAAATTTTCAATAGAAACGACCATCAAAATTTACAATTGACACGGAAAACATTTTTTTATGTTCAGTTTGCATTATATAAGCAACACATCGTCTTTGGGGTCAATGTTTTCATAAAACGTTTAGTTTTTGGGTTGTTTAGACGTTTTGTGGAACATCGCTGCGTGAAAGCTCTGCAACTAATTTTCGCATAAAATCGACCCCAAAGACGATGTGCTGCTTAAATAATGCAAACTGAACATAAAAAAATGTTTTCCGTGTCAATTGTAAATTTTGATGGTCGTTTCTATTGAAAATTTCGGGTAAAAACGCGAGTTTTTCACTTTTCAAACGCATTTTTCATTATGATGGTATCGCTCGATTTTTAATCTAGTTTTTTAGATCAACGCAGAAAAATGTGGAGAATCTTTCTAAAATAGTGGCATTACCCGCATCGGGGGGTTTAAGTATCGAAAAAATTGAAAAACTGACATTTTTTCACTTTTTTGCGGTTTTTTTTAGCTCTAGTGGAAAATTTTCAGGAAAAACTTAATTTGGTATCAATTACATTTTT
>JAJQXH010000049.1:2692500-2725000 GCA_022343465.1 Oscheius sp. G VE-2021
AAAGTTCGGTGGATTCTGCGAGTGCCAGGTCATTGGATTGTCAAAAGATGGCCTTTTTCACTGGTTTCAGGCGGATTTTAAAGGTCTGTTCAGCTTTTTCGTGTGAAAAAAAACGTGTAAATTTGGAAAAAAAGCCGTGGAACTCCAGTAACTATCGATTTTTCCCTGTAAAGCAGAGGCAAAACGAAAAAAAGAGGAATTTGGATATGAAAATTGCGCGCCGAAAAAATGGCGTTTTTCAAGTTCAAAATTTAAATTTAAAGAAATTAAAATGGTAAATCGAAAAATAAATGCTAGTTTCCAAATAGAACTGAATAACAAAATAGAAGAAAATATGTTGAGAATTTGAAAGCACACTTCGACCCGATTCCTGAAACTAAAATTAGCAACAAATAATTCAAATCAATGAAGATAGCAATGGGATTTTACCGAATGATGCACTGAACAGAATAAAAGTACTTTTTATTGTTAAAATTAAAATTATTATGTATATAAGAAGAAAGTTGAAATATCCATCTTCATCGAACTTCATCTTGCACTCATCCATGAGAAACGTACCAAAGCAGTTTTTTTCTGAGGAAATCACCAATTCTTCAATTTGGTAGAGGACGTTGGCTGTGGCTTCTAAAATGGAAGTTTCTCTCTTTTCTCATTTTTTGTCTCTCTCTCCCTCTCTCTCTCTCTCTCTCTCACTCTTACTCTTTCTTTCTTTCTTTCTTTCTTTCTTTCTTTCTTTCTTTCTTTCTTTCTTTCTTTCTTTCTTTCTTTCTTTCTTTCTTTCTTTCTTTCTTTCTTTCTTTCTTTCTTTCTTTCTTTCTTTCTTTCTCTCTCTCTCTCTCTCTCTCTCTCTCTCTCTCTCTCTTTCTCTCTTTCTCTTTCTTTCTCTTTCTCTCTTTCTCTTTCTTTCTCTCTCTCTGTCTGTCTCTCTGTCTCTCTTTCTCTTTCATTCTTTCTCTCTCTCTCTCTCTCTCTCTCTCTCTCTCTCTGATGAGCACAGATAGGTTTGATAGAATTGGGTGGAAACGCATGAAAAGCGATCAAATTGAAAAATGTTGGCTTTCTTTAGGCTTTCGGTCATCAATAGGAAGAGAATGACGAGAGAGGAAAGGGCAAGTGACTCATTATGACGGGCGAAAACGGTCTGCGGCGAGCTGCGTGCGACGGCGACGGCTGGTGCCGCAGCCCCGCCCACTGGGACGACCGCGGCTTTCCAGGAAGAATACGGTAGTGGCGACAGAAAAGAAAGAGTTGTCAAAAGTCCAAAAGGAGACTGGCCAAGCAATGCTTTGATTTTTAGGAATTCATTACATCTTTTGAGGAAAATGACAGAGATTCAGCCTTCTGGATCCCATCCTCTTATAGAGACAAATAACGACATAGGGACAGTGACAGTGAGGGGAAGAAAAGAAGACGGCGGAGGAGGAATTCGAGCCCCCATCGATTGTGTGTCAAATTGAGGTGGACGGTACAGCCAGGCACGGAGGAGAGAGGGATTTCGAAACTATAAGTGCGCGCCAAAGAAACACATCGAGGGATCGATAAGCGATTGCCCCCAGACGAGGGCACCGAGGGGAGTGCGAAAACAGGGGTGACGAAGCACCCCGACGCCGGAAAAAAACGGCCAATCATCGGATTTTGAATAGTAGGCGTGAGAAAAATGTGGCATCCAGAAAGGTCGATGGATTCTACGAGCGCAAAGTCACTGGATTGTCAAAAGTCTTTTTCACTGATTTTAGGCGGATTTTAAAGGTCTAGTCACGGAATTCCAGTAACTATCGATTTTTCTCTCTAAAGCAGAGGGAAAACGAGAAAAAGAGGAATTTGGATATGAATCCAAATCTGTCTCAATCCTTTTCTCTCTCTCTCTCTCTCCTTCTATCAAGTGTATTTATGGTCAACATAATTTCTTTATTTTTTCCAATTGAGCAAGGTGTCACCAATATTGCACAATGATCGTGCAACCAAGTCCAATTCTAAGCGTCTCTTCCTTCCTTCCTGAACCGGAAGCGTGACCACGTTGTCGTTCGGAAGAAGAGCTGACGTCCTCGTTGTCCGGTACGTTTCCCTGCATCAGGTCGCCAACATCTTCGCCACTGTTCTGAAAACTTTCTATTATTTTTCACAAAAGTACCACAAAGGGTTTGATAAGTAGAACTAACCACATTGTTCTCCTCACCGTGGACCATCAGGATATTTGCCTCCGCTCCATTGACATTTTCCTGAAATGGATGATTATCGCAAAATAAACAAAAGAAAGTTATAAAATAACAACTTACGAACCTTCTGCAAGACGCCACGGGTGTCTTCATCAACTGACTCCTGATCAGAGTACCCGGTAATCGAAAAATCAGATTCCTGGATTAATACATGTTTTTCTTGAATTGTAAACGGACGAGTATGTATGACTGTCCTAAAGTAGAAAATTAGGAAGAGAAAAGAGGCAAACAAAAGATCAAAAGAAGAAAAACAATAAAAACAAAAGTTTGAAGGGGTGGGGAATCGAACCGGGGACCTTCTGCTTATGGAGCGAGGCGTTTACCACTGCGCCGCGGAGGAACATATGGCCGGATATGGCGCGCCCTCTTATAAAGCGGAACGCGGGGGGCGGAGGTCAGACGCAAAAGAAATCGCGAAAAGGTTCGATCCCGCTGGGTATTTAGTAAAAACTAACATAACTTTTCTTTTTAAACAATTTTTCTGAATAAAATCGACCCCTCTCTCAAAATGGCGGTGGATCGGCCGAGAGAAAAAGGGATAGGCGTAAACAGGGGTGACTAAGGGCCCCGATCGGAGAAAAAGTGTTCTGCCCTTTCCATCTGGGGAAATCTGCTCTCGGTGGGGATGAAAAGGGGAATATCAGCAAGAACAAAACTCTTCCATAATTCAACGTTTTTCCCATTTCAAAGGGAAGACTACGGTAGCGGCAGAGAGAGAGAGAGAGAGAGATTGAGAGAAAGGCAAAGAGGGGGAGACGTCTGTGCAATTTCAGTAGGTTTGGAGCAAAATTGGAGGCATTTAAAAGAACACAGAAAAGTTTGATAGAATTGGGTAAGAAACGAAGAAAATGCGATCAAATCGAAAGAAATCTGTTTTTGGTCATGAATAGGAAGAGAATGACGGGAGAGGAAAGGGCAAGTGACTCATTATGACGGGCGGAGGGGGGACTTCTGGCGGCGGGGCGGCGGTTGGGGCAGCGGCCCCGCCCACTGAGACGGCCGCGGCTTTCCAGGAAGAATACGGTAGTGGCGATAGAGGAGGTAAATTGTCGTCATAGCAGTCATTGAAAGAACAAAAAGCAGCTCCACAACTGAATCCTGTTAGGAGAAGTTTCAGAAGGTTGTGGGTAGGGTTGATTAAATCCTGGAGATCTAAAGCAAAAGAAATGGAGAATTTCCAAAATCCCATTTTTATAGGAATTCATCACTTGTTTTGGGTAAAAATGATGGATACCCAGCTTTTTTTACATCTGAATTTTTGAATTTTGAGAAAAGAAACTGCGCCGACTGGGATCGAACCCGTGACCTCCTGCTTAGTGATTTTAGCGCAGGCATGCGAGAGAGAGAGTGAGTGAGAGAGAGAGAGAGAAAGAGAAAGAAAGATAGAGAGAGAGAGAGAGAGAGAGAGAGAGAGTGAGTGAGTGAGTGAGAGAGAGAGAAAGAAAGAGAAAGAGAAAGAGAAAGAGAAAGAGAAAGAGAGAGAGAGAGAGAGAGAGAGAGAGAGAGAGAGAGGGAGGGAGAAAAAGAGAGAGAGAGACAGAAAAAAATGACAGGGAAAAAGGACGAGAGATTAACAAAAATTTGATCTTTTCAGCTTCCTGTGAGGAGGACATCCATCCCAAGACTTCGATCACCCCCTTCCAGCCAGAATTATTATCCATTTTACCCTTTAAAATAATATATATATAAAATATAATATATATAAAATATGTTCTTTTATTCTTTTGAATGCAATCGAGGGTTAAATCCCATTGCTATCTCTATTAATTTGAATTGTATGTGGTTAACTTTGATTTCAGGAATCGGATCGAAGTTTGCATTATTCTCACCATCGTCTCTATTCATCTATTTTTTTCAGTACTACTTGAAAAATGGCATTTATCTTTTCGATACCATTTTAGTTTCGTTAAATTTGAATTTTGAACTTGAAATTTCGGTGGCGCGCGCTTTTGGCGTTGAAATCTCTTTTTTTGCCCGCCGCCCTTTTTTCCAACTTTTTAGATCCAAATAATCAAAAGTCGCCTAGAATCAACCGGATGTATTCAAATTTATTCATGTTTTCTTCACGTGAAAAGGTTGGACAGACCTTTAAAATCAGCCTAAAACCCGTGAAAAAGGCCCTCCTTTGACAATCTCGGCTTGGCGACTTGACTCTCCGTGACTTGGTGCTCGTAGAATCCATCGAATTTTATGGATGTCACATTCTCTTATGCATACTATTCAAATTCCGATGACTGGCCGTTTTTTCTGGCGTCGGGGCGCTTCGTCACCCATGTTTTCGCACTCCCCTCGGCGCCCTCGTCTGGGGGCGATCGCATTCGAGGGATCGATACTCATTTTCTGCCTCTCAAAAATACGAAGACTTTGGCGCGCACTTATAGTTTCGAAATCCCTCTCTCCTCCGGGCCTAGCTGTACCGTCCACCTCGATTTCACACACAATCGATGGGTGCTCGAATTGCACAGGCGTCTGCTTTTCTCCCCCAATCTCTCCCTCCCTCTCTCTCCTCTCTCTCTCAGTTTACGCCTTCGCCGCTCGCTTGTGTTTATGCTTATTCTTGCCGATAAAAGGATCGGATTTCTCCTCCTCCCTTTGTTACCATCCAGATGTGATCACGGCTTCATCTCAGCCTCTCTTCACAACAAAGCGGACTCCTTGAAAAAAGGAGGGATTTGGAAAACTGCTTCTTTTCTCCTACCTTAGATCTCCAGGATTCCCTTTCCGCCCGTCATAATGAGTCACTTGCCCTTTCCTCTCTCGTCATTCTCTTGCTATTCATTACCGAAAGCCAAAAGAAAGCCAACCTTTTTCGATTTGATCGCTTTTCATGCATTTTTCATCCAATTCTATCAAACTTTTCTGTGTTCACACGCTTTTCAATGCCTCCAATTTCGTTCCAAAACTATTGAAAAATCCTCTTTTATCAGAATTCTCACAGATCAGGCCCCAGACAAAACTTTCGGCGGTCCGAAAGAGCGCGGTTCGGCCCTTGAACTCACATTTACTAAGAAAAAGGTCTCGAGTTCGATCCCAGTCGGTCCATTTTGAGTTTGTTCCATGCTAAACTCTATTATTCGCTGTATTTTACTAATTCAAACTGTTTTCTAACTTTGTAATTCAAATCAACACACTTTTTATATTCGAACTTGGCTAAACGACGACGATGGCTCGTTTTTTCTCATCGGGGTCCTTAGTCACCCCTGTTTTCGCACTCCCCTCGGCGCCCTCGTCTGGGGGCGATCGCAGATGAGGGATCGATACTCATTTTCTGTCTTTGGAGTAGATTTTGGCGCGCTTTTATCATATCGATTGAAATAGGTCCCTATATAAGGTGTCAGCCAGCCTGACTTATGCCAAAACCGCTTTCAACCCCCCATGACTCGATCCGTTTCGCCTCTTATAAAGGCGGAACGCGGGGAAGCGTGGATAAGACGCAGAAGAAATCGCGAAAAGGGTTCGATCCCGCTGGGTATTTGGTAAAAACTAACATAACTTTTCTTTGTAAACAATTTTTCTAAACAAAATCGACCCCTATCTCGAAATCCCTGCGTACAGGCCTAGAGAAGAAGGGATAGACGTAAACAGGGGTGACTAAGGGCCCCGATGAGAGAAAAAGAATTCTGCCCTTTCCAGGTGATGGCCATCTAGCGAAATCTGTTCTCGGCGGGGATGAAAAGGGAAATTTCAGCAAAATCATGCCATGGAAACAAAAGAAAATGCTCATTTGCGACTTTTTAACCCAAAATTCACAGTTTAGAACCAAATTTTTAAGGTAAGTGGGACAGTTTTGCAGTTTCTAGGGGAAATCTAAGTTTTGATCTACATTTTCAATAGAAAGTACATGTTTAACCGCAATTTTTGGTCAAAACTTTGTTTTGGTCAATAGAAATGGTTAGGATTGATAGGAATGGGTAGAAATGAAGAGTAAGACATTAGGTGGGGTCCCTGGACCCTAAGAAAAGTCACTCTCCACTGGGACGCAGCTTTTAGGGAAGGATACTGTAGCGAGAGACGATGGCATAACATCTGGATGAGAACAAATGAGAAATCCGCACAGAGGGAAGAAAAGGAAACGACGGTGCAATTCGAGCACCCATCGATTGTGTGTGAAATAGAGGTGGACGGTACAGCTGGGCACGGAGGAGAGAGGGATTTCGAAACTATAAGTGCGCGCCAAAGTCTTCGTCTTTTTGAGAGGCAGAAAATGAGTATCGATCCCTCGAATGCGATCGCCCCCAGACGAGGGCGCCGAGGGGAGGGCGAAAACAGGGGTGACTAAGGGCCCCGACGCCAGAAAAAACGGCCAATCATTGAAATTTGAATATTCAGCGTGAGAAAATGTGGCATTCAGAAAGTTCGCCAGATACGACGCGTGGGGTATATCACTATTGTTTCATCCAAGGAGGGGAGTGTCCAATAGAAAAATTGCGTTTTTGGAGAACAGAAAGCGGTAGATCAAAGGGACCGCTAAAACAGCGTCTGCCATTTACTTCCAGGATGTATATGAAGCGGCCTGAGGCTACCAGGATTTCGAGAAAGCACCCTAAGGCGACTAGGATTCCTGGAAAGCGGCCTGATGTTACCAGGATTCCCAGAAAGCGGCCTGAGGCTAGCATGATTCACAGAAAAGGGTATCTGCAAGTGTATTTCTGGTATTCTTTGAGAGAATTTAGCAGTATCATGAGTTTTGCGCCAAATGGACATAAAATACACGGTAGGGGATTGGTGGCGAAATTCCAGACAGTCCGTCCGCCGCCTTTCGTCCAGCTGCGGCGCTCGGAGTGAGAGAGGGCGCGTGATTCACACATCCGACGGAAGGAAAGGGGATAGAACAAGGGGAATAGAACTTTTGGGGATTGTTTCAGATGACAAACACTTTCAGAAGTAGACATACGAAACGACTGGGAAAATTTTAACTGATGTGGCTTCCTAAAAACATCAGTGGACCAGTGTCATCACCGCTTTCCCTAAATGACAAAGAGGGCGAATTAGCCGCAAGGAGTACCAATGAGCTTGATTTGAAGTGAAATCTTAAGGAGAAGGCGATTACCGAAAGAGGATAGTGAAAGTGAGGCAAGCGCTGTCTGGGAACGGTCCCTGGTCGTGTCAGCTGTTGCCATCGCGGTGCGACCGCCCCTGCGCAGCGGCTTTCAGGGAAGGGTACTGTAGCTTCAAGAAACACGCGGATGCTATTTCTAGAAACAGATCAAGAGTATCTAAATGACATGTGTAGAACACTTTGAAGAGGCTTTGTCTGTCAGAAAGCGTACACCGGAAGAGGAAAGTGACAGCCGCCCCTATGTAGGAAACGGTTCAGGTCGCACCAGATGTGTCCTGCCTTACCCCAGCCCCCCTCATGTGACCTCTTTCGGAAGGCATACTGTAGCCACGAAACGGGGTAAAATGTCATCTTTCATAGACACACGCTATTTATCGAAACGATAGGTGACGGCCTAAACAAAGGGCGATCGAAAGAAGAGAGAGAAAGCGAGAGAGAGAGAGAGAGAGAGAGAGAGAGAGAGATCCACCTTGTCTCCTAATGGTTTAGTGACAATCATTCCACGGTTTCTGTGCTGTTACACGCATGCTACTACTACGGCTACTACGCAGCCACCCGCTACCTTTGCAGGATCGAAGATTTTGGTCAAGAAACAGATAGAGACGTTTGCGGAAGCAGAGAAGATGACAAGATCATGTACAGCAACAAGGTAAGCATATTGTCTTTGTGCAGGTAGCGCCTGGTATTACAACCGCTAATGAGGACAGTGCCAGTGCCCAACTGTTGCCGAGTGGCTTGCGCAACTGTGCGCCAGACGTTGTAAAACCACGGCGCGCTAATGAGCGTCGTTGTTTTACGGCTTTGATATTCAAAGGGGTCGTAAATTATAATTAAATCCAAACAAGGCAATATAAAACCATGAAAGCAAAAGAATTGCATCGGCCGGGAATCGAACTCGGGCCGCCCGCGTGGCAGGCGAGCATTCTACCACTGAACCACCGATGCTACTCTCTCTACAGCGGGCGCCGCGGGGAAAAGTAAACGCCCCATGGAAACTTGTAATCGGCGCAGTTCTCCTATTCAGTTCAGTTGATCTTCACGCGAATTACAAAGTTTTCCTTTATTAATACAAATAAACAACAGCATCGCATTTCTTCTTCTTCGCTTTGCAGACGCCCTGATGCCTCCTCAATTCGTACTGTCCCGCGTAGAGTTTCTCACAACCAGAACATTTCAACTTCTCTTCTGAAATCAAATTTTCTTTAAAAATTCTGAAGTTTTAAACTACTTTTATGTTTTCTTTTCATATGATGACTCCTGTCTGAAGTTGTTTTGAAGAATTCATTGCAGACCTCACATTTGTACTTCACCTCTCCCTCGTGGACGGCTCTTATATGGAGGCGGCATCTGAAAAATAACGTTGTAAACATGCTCTATTGCTAAAAACCGTATAAACTTGCTCCACTGTCAAAATTACAGTACCTCTCAACCGTAGAAAAGTTCCTTCCACAGTGAGGGCAGTCGTGAGGCTTCCAATCGATGTGGGATGCGACGTGGCGCTTTAGGAGGTACCTGAGAGGGGTTATCGTTATGGGTGGTCTCGTAGGCCCGACCTAGCTGAATATTGGTGGTCCGTTTTTGAACAGTTTCTCCAGAGACAGGTTCTCATTCCGCGTGAGATATGGGTAGCTGAAATGTTTCTTTGTTCTCTCTCTCTCTCTCTCTCTCTCTCTCTCTCTTTCTCTGTCTCTCTCTCTCTCTCTCTCTTACTTATGTGTTCATTGAGCTCCTCCTTTGTCTCCGCAGCAAATTCACAGTTTCCCCATCGACAGCTCACCGATTCGAAAAATAATTCACTCTAAAACAACTCAAAAGAAAAATAATGATTTCTTACCGTATAAGAGCAGCTGGGGTCCTCTTCCCCCTGAAGTAAGGCACTTTCAGTAGAGTCAATCTAAACTACCGTAATCTCATAAACTTTTGACTTATTTCTGTGTCTGTCTGTATGTCTGTCTGTAGCTCTCTCTCTCTCTCTCTCTCTCTCTCTCTCTCTCTCTCTCTCTCTCTCTCTCTCTCTCTCAACCTTTGGCAGTTGGAAGGCGTAAGAATGCTCCAAGTCTTCCAGAAGATCGCTCTGTCCCACTCGGCGATAATAGTCGTGGGTGGAATTTACAAGGAGGTCACAGTCGTTGCTGGGAAGGTAGCAGTGGTCTTTTGTGTCTGGCCAGGCCCAGGGACGCTTAATAAAAGAATTTAAAAATTAGGAACTTTCCCAAGGCTTGTAACGCAATTACAAAGCAGTTTTTGGGTTAAAACAACAAACGCAAAAGAATTGCATCGGCCGGGAATCGAACCCGGGCCGCCCGCGTGGCAGGCGAGCATTCTACCACTGAACCACCGATGCTACGTGTTCTGTCGCGCACGCCGCAGGGAAAATCTAGCTGCCGCGGGTAAAAGTGGTAATGGACACCATTCGTGATATCAGATATTCGGCCTAGTTGTCTCTGAACGGTTAAAATTCGGCTGTTTCTTTAGAGAAACGGGATAAAATTGGCTAAAAAGTGGAAAAAGAACCCAGGTTGGGATCGAACCCTAGTCGTGTCTCCAAAAGCTGCAGCTAATTTCCCTAAACAATAAAGTGAATTTTAAAAAATGTAAACTTTAAGTTTTATTCTTCTTTTTTACCTCTTTATTATTCTCCGGGGAGGCGGACTGTCTTCTTCCCTCTTCTAGAGGTACCAGCATTGTTTCCAGATCCATTTCATCTTCCACTTTTCTTTGTGATCTTCTGTTTTCTTCTATTTTTCCTCTTTCAATTAATTTTTTTCTTTTTTCCTTGTGTCATATCTCTGCGATTTACGCTTGTGTATGTATATTTCGGTCATGCATATGTTAAAAATCTTTATTACAACATAAAACGTGGCTTTTAAAGCAAGGCAAGCAAATTATCACAAGAAGTAAGTGAAGGGACCCATAGAATAGGCAAGGGAGAGGGAGAGGGAGAGGGAGAGGGAGAGGGAGAGAGAGAGAAAATAGAGAGAGAGAGAGAGAAATAGACAGAGAAAGGGGGCTCAGGAGCTCTCCTCAGCCTCCGGAGGTGGTTGCAACGGCGTCTTCTCCCCGTCGTCTTCAGAGCGCAACGATCGGATGAAGGAGGGGATGATGGCGATCGCCAGCACTCCGTTCAGGACCATCTGAATTACCGTAATTTTAAAAAAGTTTTATTAATAATTAAAAAGTTCAAAAAAATAATAATAAATCGATTACCGAGGTGATAAAGAGTATCCTGTAGGCGTCGAATTCGTAGTCGCAGGGAAGGGGACACTCGTAGTGCGGTACTTTGTCCATCGAATTGGTGGCGATCTGAAAAGTAAAAATGTGAATTTTTAACATTTTTTGTTAATTTAAAATCATTTTTATAATTAAAATTCCAAAATATGGCATCAAAAAGACCATGTTCTCTTATTAAATTAATTTTAAAGAAAGAATGAACTTTATATCTTGAAATGAGGTCTCGTTTTAGGCAAAACAGCACAAAAGCAAAAGATTGCCTCCAGACGGGATTGAACCGTCGACCTTCTGTTTACGAGACAGACGCTCTGCCACTGAGCTATAGAGGCGCGATGACATTGGTCGCCGCTGCCGCTAATATGGACGCGGCGGCGGACAAACACATGGGATGTGGAGTCGCGGAGTGAAATCAAGGGGCGTGGGTTATTTAAACGAAAATACTGGAAATTATCTAGTTTTTAGGAAAAAATACAAATAAAATCTAAAGTAATCTGAGAAAAGATTCGCGCATTACCATGTTTTTGGTTTTCCTAGGGAAACGAGCAAAAAGCTCTATTTTATCGATGGCAAAATTGATTTTCCTTAGTTTCTTCTTAAATACTTCCTGTTTCACTAAAAAGGCCGTCCCCAAAAGTTGCCCATCCGTTTCTCTTTTGAAACGGAACAGTCCTTGCCAGACGAAAATAAATCGGATTCATCGCCCGACAGAGGATGATTCCCCGTCTGGGGCGAGGAAAAACATCCCTTGCACTTGTTTTTTTCAAAGACGGCGTTTTTTCAAAGGCGGCGGATTTTTTGAGGTGTTATTATCGTATTATGCAAACAAATACTTGATATTGTCAAAATATAGAGAAATTTTGGGCGACTGAATAGGCAGACGCCCATACCTCGGGAGGGTATATCCAGGTTATCCCAAGTTAAGGGTGGTAGGCGCCCAGAAAATCCCCAGGTTAAGGGGGGTTAGGCTCTATTTTTACGAAATCTTGATTTTGGGCCTAAAAGTTAAGGGTGGGGCCGTCCACGGACGGACCCTCCGCCCATGAAGCAGTAAATCTCTTTTTGGTCGCCAAATACAACAATGAAACATTTGTAAAAAAGGCCTTTATGAGAAGGTTAAAATGTGTTCATTAAAGTTGGACAAAAGAGAAATGCGCCGAGCGGGATCGAACCTTGGTCGTTTGGTAGGAATTTTGACAGAATCAACTTGGGTTATCTGGTAGAAATGGGACCACCCATAACTTTCATTTTGGGTGGTCCTGTAACCAAGACAGTAGTTGGCTTGCTGGACCACCCAGAACTTGTCTTATGGGTGGTCCTCATTAAGTGCGGATGGTTCAATCAGCAAAATTTCAAAGAAAGCTTTCACCCACATCCTTGACCCTGTCGGAGAGCGTCTTGGCCACCCTCTTCACCACCGACTCCTCCAGAACCTCGTCCTTCGACCTCAGCTGCCCCACGAAGCTATCCTGCATCTGCTTGGCTACCTGAAATATTCCCAGTCAATTTTAATTATAAAAAGATGCTTCACCACGTCAAAGTCCTGTCCCTTGGGCATTCCGTGCCTCCTGTGCCACTGGTCGATGTCAATCTGAAGAAGATTTGTAAATCTCTTTCTTTCTCTCTCTCTCCCTCCCCCCTCTCTCTCTCGGACCTGAGTAGAAATGTAGTGCCTCAGTTGAATCATCAGGTGCGTCTCGAAGAAGTTCAGGGAATTCTGCCAGCAGGGCAGGTCACCCGCCCCCAAAATCGAGCAGTCGGCACTGAAAAGAAAAATGTTTAAAAAATGATTTTTTTTAAAAATTTTGTATGAGGCCCTTCTGGCCCATCCATCCAGTTTCGTCCACCAAACGAACGATCATGGTTCAATCCCCATCCGTGCGCTTCTTTTTTGCCAATCCTTACTTGACTAACATTGAAACTAGAATATTTTTTTACGTATTTTAATGTTTAAAAATTGTTTTATCAAAGTTTTTAAAATTTATTTTTTCAAAATTTTAAACTTTGCTTCAGAAAGACCATCAGCACATCCCCATGCCATTCAGTCGTTTCCCTGCCAAACAACTATTTCTGAAGACCGGAAACGGGAGTAAACACGATTGTAAACCAGGCGTTCTTACAACCGAGATTACGGTAAAACCGGATCCTAATATGGGAAACACCCCGGTAATCCCTAGTCTTCGAGAAAAAACGACCCGTTTGTGTAACAATTGTAAACAACGAGAGCAAAGTGATCGAAAAAAGGAACTTTCTGAAGGAATGTGTAAGAAAACAACTTTCAAATTGTGGTTCAAGGATTTCCTCTGAAGCCAGAAACTGATTCAAGGAATAGTTTTGGGTCCTTCGGCGAACCCAAGATATTCAGCCTTCCGAATATAGGCTTCTGAAAAAACCTCTACAACACGGGTCTTCTTTAGTAAGGCTAAACATTAGAAACCAAAAGCGGTCTGAGCGGTCTTTGGTTGCCAGAAAGCAGTACTCATAAGCAAAAAACCTCCAAGGACCGCAAGTACCTTCTGTGCTGGTCTCATTCAAAGAAATGTGACTACTGTAGCTTACTTATGAGTCCTCTGAATCTCAGCCCAAGTGATCCCTCAATGATCAAGACTACGTTCTGGGACGATCTTCTGAATTTGGGTCCATCGAGAAACTTCCAGGCAAATTGAGGATTTCCTCGTATAAAGATAGTCTCCAAATCCTCTCAGAGCCTAGGCTTAGATATAAACGAGATAAACCTCGGAATTATGCCGTGTAACTCCAAATGAAACAAATTGTGCGCTGGACGGCCAGATTTAGAGGTTCCAGGGTTCTTACAGGCCGGACCAACGGCAAATTAGAACCAGAAAATCCCTTAAAATTCCAAAAAAAAAGGCTACAAAATAAAATTGATCATACAGTAAATTTTTAAAATTTTGTAAAAATTGGTTTTATAGGGTCTTAGGCAAGATAACGCTCAAAAAATCCCTCCGGCCCGTGACCTTTTGCCAGCTCCACTTTGGGGTTATTCGAAGCTAAAATCATTATTAAAAGTTTATATTTACTTTTTGTAAACTGAGAAATACATAAATTTTTGTCGGCCAGTGATTTGAACGTCAATTTTCTGTCTAGCTGTTTCCAGCCATAAATCAAACCTGCCCCGATAACGCCAGAACTGCCCGATTCTGCTGTTATTGCTAGTTTCGCCTGTTTTAAGTTTAAAAAAAAGAAGAAAAAAACTAATTTGAATAAAGCACCTGCATCCGCTGACGGTGGAGTTGTCTCCGCTCCTCCAGACCTGCGCCGTCGTGGCCGAGGCGGTGGCCAGCAGCACCAGAAGAGCCCTCATCTGAATAGAAAGCGGGTAACTGGTCGGCGGAACTGATAGGGGGCCGATCGATCGACGCGATGGCAGCAGCCAAAGCAGGTGGCTTTTTTGCCAGTCGGTCACAGTATTCTAATTAACATTGCAGGCCCGTTTAGTAGGAAAACATCGAGGGTTCGCATCCGCCCCAGGACAAACTTTTTTGTTTTTTTTTTTATAAACACTACCGAGGTTATCAAAATTCATTCAAATGCGGCCTGAGGCTGCCATAATCCGCAGAAAGCGGCCTGAGGTTGCCATAAAAAGCAAAAAGCGGTTTGATGTTGCCAGAATCCCCCATAAAGCGGCCTGAGGCTGACTTTTAAAAAACAGAAAGCGGTCTGAGGTTCCCAGATAAGCAGAAAGCGGCCTAAGGTCACTGGAAAAGCAGAAAGCGGCCTGAGGCTGCCTAAAAAACAGCAGAAAGCGGCCTTAGGTTGCAAGAACAAAGCAGAAAGCGGCCTTAGGTTGCAAGAACAAGGCAGAAAGCGGCCTGAGGTTGCAAGAACAAGGCAGAAAGCGGCCTGAGGTTGGCTGAAAGAGCAAAAAGCGGCCTTAGGTTGCCATAAAAAAAACATAAAGCGGCCGGAAGTTGCCATAAAAAAGCGGCCTGAGGTCACCAGAATCCGGATACAGCGGCCTGAGGTTGGCTGAAAAAGAAGCAGAAAGCGGCCTGAAGCTGCCAGTAGTCCCCCCTGGCTCCAGAAAACGACATTTCGTTTGGAAAACCCCCCAGAAACAACAAAATCGAAGAGAAGAACAAGTTTATTCGTTCTATTCGGAACAACCTTTAGAGAATCTCAGAGTCGAGGACTCTTTTTTTTCTACCAACAACTTTTGGAACTTGGAACTTGTAACTTAGAATTTGGAGAGAGATAGAGGGAGAAAGTGGCCACCGCTGCCAAAGGCACTTTTCAACAAATAGACGAAGAATACATACAATTGAGAATACGTACAGGGAGAACAAACAACGCGTGTAGAGGGCACGTGTAAACGTGGAGGACACGTTGACACGTGAGGAAGTGAATTAGCAGATGGGCACGTGGGAGAAGAGGTAGGAGACGGACTCTCCGTTGTGGGTGCGGCGGATGGCCTCGGCCAGGATCATCGAGATGTCGATGCACTGAAAATGGGATTTTAATAAATTTAATTATTTTTTTTGTAATTTAAAAAAAAATAAATTAAAAATTGAAAAAAGCTAATTTAAAAAAAAATTACCTGAATCTTGGGGCACTGGCGCATGTTTTCGTCCTGAGGGATGGTGTTGGTGACGACGACGGCCTCGAATTTGGAGGAGTTGAGCCTCTGGATGGCGGGTCCGGAGAAGATTCCGTGGACGCAGATGGCGTAGACCTTCTCGGCTCCGGCCTCGACGAGCCTAAAAACGGGGGAATTAGTATTGAAAAGAGGATAACATTCTTTTTTCTCGATTTCAATTTTAGACTCCTTTGTGTAGGTGTTTTTCGACTGGAAAAAAATTCAGATTGATCAAGAAAATTCAAAAAAAAATTTAAATTTGAAATTTTTGAAAATTTGCTAAACTTCTGTTTGATACGATCCGGTTTCATATTTAAAAAAGCATTCCTCATTTGCGTATAGCACCCCCCAAAAAAGTACTTTTCGTGTTATTTTAAGCTCAACAGCACTTCCCGCGGCGGTTTCAAACATCGGTTCGATGCCAATTTTCCCAATGTTGTTGTGGCAAAAATCAGTCGGAAAATCCTTAAAATATGAGAGAAATAAATATAAATAAAAACTTTTCGCGCTTTCCTTTCAATCTTTCCGCTATTTCTAGCAACCTCAGGCCGCTTTCCGCTTTTTCTGGCAACCTCAGGCCGCTTCCGCTTTTTCTGGCAACCGCAGGCCGCTTTCTTCGAAGTTTACTCACTTGTCAGCGGCCATGCAGATGGTTCCACAAGTGTCGGCCATGTCGTCGACGAGGATGGCGACCTTGCCCTCGACGCTTCCGACGAGAGTCATCTTCTCGACCTCGTTGGCCCTCTTCCTCTCCTTGTGGATCAGAGCAAAGTCCACGTTCAGACGATCGGCGATGGAGGTGACCCTGAACCACAGAAATAAGACATTTCTTCGCAAAATTCTCAAAAAAAGCTTCTTCTTATCGAAAAAGCATCAAAAACATAGAAAAGAGGGGAAAAAATGAAGAAAAAGCCCACCTCTTGGCTCCTCCGGCGTCTGGGGAGACTATGACGGAGGTCTCCCACTTGGGAATGGACTCCCTGATGTACTTGAGGATGGCGGGCTCGGCGTACAGGTTGTCGACGGGGATGTCGAAGAATCCCTGGATCTGGGAGGCATGGAGGTCCATGGTGATGATGTGGTCGGCTCCGGCGACGGAGAGCATGTTGGCCACCTGGAAATGGGAGATTACTGTATCTTTAGGTTACTATAACCCAAAATAAGCATATTGCAAGTTAAATAACGTGAAATTAGCATACTGCAAGCAAAAAAACCATTAAAATGTGAACTTACGAGCTTGGCGGATATGGGAGCCCTGGATTTGTCCTTCTTGTCCTGACGAGCGTAGGGGAAGCAGGGGATGACGGCGGCCACACGGCTGGCGGAAGCGATCTTGCAAGCGTTGATCATGATCAGGAGCTCCTGAAATGGTTTAATTAGAATTTGGCATAGAAATTGTCTAATCTCAGAGGCACATTTGCATATAGCACCCCAAAACGTTATAGAGAAAAAAAACGAACCATGAGGTTGTCGTTGATTTCTCCGGCGGCCGACTGGATGATGTAGACGTCCTCTCCACGGACGGACTCTCCGATCTCCACATTGGTTTCCTTGTTGCTGAACTTCTTCAGAGAGGCCTTGGAGACTTCGAGCTGAAGACGCTCGCCGATGCGCTGGCTGATGTCCTTGTGGGAGGAGCCGGAAAAGACCTGGAGAATAGGGTTCAAATAGGAAAATTACGTTTTTTTTTGCGCAGGAAAACACCTTAAACGACGGATTCGGACCTTAAATACCAAAAAAATGAAATTACGTGAGATTTTCGGAAAACCTCACATAAGAACTCACGTAAGCCTGACTGAGTATTCAATGTTTAAAACAGTGGCAATTTGCCAAAACTTGAACGAATAGGTAATTTAGGAGCTTAACTGTGCGCTGCTCGTCTAACTTCTCAACTGAACTGCCAATCAAACGACCAAGGTTCGATCCCGGTGGGTGCTTTTTTGTATTTTCTCTGGTCATGGCGTATGACAACTTGTTTGTCCGTTGTTTACAGCTGAATGATCCCGTAAACTATACTTTAAATAAAAAATTTTAACATGAAAATTGATTAAACCAATTTGAAAAAAAAAACAATAATCATACTTTTCTATAAATATGTTTTTTCTAAGTAAAAAAACGCCTTTTTATCTATTAAAAAATTTTAATATTCTACTTAAAATTAGAGTTTTTTCGCAGAAAATATTGATTTAAAAAAATTAAAATATTAACGATTTTTCGAATTGTGACAGGTCAAGGTTGCAGTTACCAGGGCAAGTTAGCTGTAAACATCGGGCTGGTCAGTTGTCCTGCTCATGATTCTAATTTCTTCTGAAATCCTCCCTCTCACCTTAATGTTAGGCATTCTGACGTGGTGGTCTTGGTGCAGCTGCTGTGGTTCAACTGCCTTGTTTGCGGAGGTCTCCGGTTTGGCTTCCAAGTCGATCCAAGAACTGCGGTAAATCTCTGAAAATGCCATTTTAATTCATTTTTTTTTAAAAATTTAAATTGATTTTAAAAGTTTAATTTTCAGAAAATCGAAGTAAAAAACTGAAATCGATGGCGACTTTTCGTGGAGAGCGCTGGATGCAAAGTGGCTGGACTGATAAGAATGAAGAGAGCGTGGGGGACGCAGACACTGAGAATTGCACTCTGACCGGGGGCAGAAACGGGCGATAAGCCATGGTCTGGGCGGGATTTACACAAAGAACAGGGAGATCACAGAGAGCAGAGAAAGGACAGGGTGTAAAACTAGTTTTATTGAGGAAAACCACTGAAAAAACGATATTTCTAACTTAAAATTAAATATTTTCACAAATTTGACATTAAAAATATGTTATTTTGTAGTAATTAACCAATTTAAAGTGTAAAATTAAGAAAAATCACGGCAAATTAGCCTAATACGGAAGAATCGGGGAGGCCTCTAATCCCAAAATCAAACGAAAACAGCGGTATTTTCGGGCGCACGCGCATGCCATTCCGCGACGCCCCGTGTTTTCCCGGAAACGCCACTTTGACAGCGAAATAATGGCACTTTTCCCCTTCAACAGAGGAATAATGGCACTTTTTTATTTACAAAAATCAGGTTAAACTAAGAAAAGTAACTAGAAAAAAATTAAAGGACTAGAAGGAGTCCAATTCCAGTAAACTAAGGACACGAACTTGTCCGAAAAATGAAAATGGAGTCTGTAAAATTCATTTTTAAATAGTATTTTCTATTTAAATTTAATTTAAAGCATATTTTATTGAACAGTTTTCTAAATCTGACCACATTTTGTTTAAATTCAATTTTAAGCCCGGAATAACGAAAAGTTCCGGCTAATTTGGCTAAAGTCTACAAAATTGAAATTTCCAGATAAAGTTTTCCCTGTAAATAAGGGGCTCTTGTAAACAACGTGCAGACGAGTTGTCCATTTTAAAAGCAAGACAACCGCACTATTCTAATGGAAAACCGGGATTTTAGTAGTTTATCAGCAGACGAGTGGGCGGGGACAACACAAAGAAATGAAAAAAAGCCTCTTAACAGCCACGGAGCAGGGGAAAATTGAATGTTTGCCCTTTAAAACCGCTAAAATTGAATAAAATTCCACATTTTCGTGATTTATACAATGAAAGACCGTGGAATGCGCTTTTCTTCGTGACGTAGACGCAGGAATTCCATTTTAAACAGGCATTTTAAACAAAATTCATGGCCATGGCAGGTGAAAATGGCTTGTTCTTTGATGCACAAATTGATTTTAAACCCCATTAGCATAGTGGAAAGAGAACATGGCGAAAAGCGGGCAGGCCCGAATTGTAGATCAAACTTTATGGATAAATAGATCAAAAATGAAAGCCAGGCGGGCCCGCTGCACTGCTTGCTGGAAAAAAGTGGCAAAAACAAGGATTGAAAGTTTAAAATTTTTAAAAAAATATTTAAAAAATAAAAATATTAAAAAAAAACCAGCCACGTCTTGACTCACCAGAGATGCGTTCAGCGTGGCTGGCGGTAGTTACTGGAGGAGCCATCTCGCTCTCGTGTGTGAGTTCTTAATCAAGCAGTCAGCCAGATGACAGAAGAGGACAAGGGCAGTTAGCAAACAAAAGCAGGGGATCAAAATACATTTTTGAAGGGATCAAAATACAATTGCAATTGGTTTCCAAGAGTTTAAAGGAGTGGGGGGTCTCCCCGGAGCCCGGGCCACACTGAAATCGGCGCTATCGCCCGAGACGCCTGGACGCGGGCCCGCCCACTGACCTCCCGCCAAAAAACAATCATTTGATAGGGAGAGAGCGACCTTTGGAGATAAATATGGCTATGAAAGTGATTAGAATGGGGCGCGGGTTCTCAGAAAACGGACCTGTTTACCAGATAAACATCGAAGGTTCGAATCCGCTGCAAGTAATATTTTTGCGAACGCTTGATTCAAATTTTAATTGACTTTAAGTAATTTAAATGACCAAAAATTGATTATGGCAACCTCTGGTCGTTTTATGCGTTTTACGGAGACCTCAGGCCGCTTTATGCTTTTTTGGTGACCGCAGACCGCTTTTTTCTTGTCACAAAAGGTCGCTTTCTGATTTTTATGGCAACATCAGGCCGCTTTCTGATTTTTTGGTGACCTCAGGCCGCTTTCTGCTTTTTATGGCAACATCAGGCCGCTTTCTGCGTTTCTGCTGATCTCGGGCCGCTTTCTGCTTTTTTCTGGCGGCTTCAGACCGCTTTCCGCTTTTTTGGCGACCTCAGGCCGCTTTCTGCTCTTTATAGCAACCTCGGGCAGCTTTCCGCTTTTTTACAACCTCAGGCCGCTTTCCGCTTTTTCTGGCAACCTCAGGCCGGTTTCTGCTTTTTCTGGCGACCTCAGACCGTTTTTTGCTTTTTATTGCAGCCTCATGCCGCTTTCTGCAGATATCTAATTTAAATGATAATAAATACCTTAATGTATCACTAAATAACTTCAAAGGTTTTAATGAAGAAATCAAAAATAATTTTAAAAAAATTGCACCGGGGCGGATCCGAACCCTCGATGTTTGTCTGGTAAGCGGGAAGGCCCTGTTAATTAGAATCTTGCCTCAGCCGGTTCGCCTTGATCTCCAGACCGACCTTCCCCTCCACTTTCTTTCGCTAATCGAATCGATCTGATCCAGTTTGCAGCGGAAAAGTGGCGTTACTTTGAGTTCAAAGTGACTCGTCTCTAATTGAACTCAGAGTTTGAGTAAATTCTTTGTTTAATCTTTGGATGAAACCAAGAAACGCAGGAAGGAGGCCACTCTTTGCACTTAAAGAACGTGTGTCCTTGAAATTGGAACGTGCAGAAGGGTCGGTTCAACAAAACACCGGCGGGTTTAAACTGGGCCGAATCACAAAGCGCAGCGAGGGTTCGAATCCACCCCGCGGCAAATTGTTTCTTCGCTTTCTTTAGAAATACTAATAAAGTAACGTAATTATGCATTAAGGTATTTTTAGCATCATTTAAATTATTTAAAGCGTTTATCGCGTTAATAATTGACTTGAGGGTGGATTCGAACACTCGTTGTTTGACTGGTAAGACGTTTAAATTGGGCTTCGTAAAGGTAGACCCTACAAAAGCGGCCAAAGGTCAGCAGAAAGCGGCCAAAAAAGGCCTGTCCCAATTATTGGCGAGAAGATTCAAATGAACTAATCAATAAAATTGGTTTCGTAGATCAGCTGGTCTCCGTGTTCGTCTGCCTTGCCATTAAATACTTTCCCCCGAAGAAAGAAGACAGATATGCCGTCTGTCCTGGACAATAGCCCTTTGAACAAAGTTCCAAAACGCAGGTGGTCTTTTTTCGTTCTTCGATTGAGTGATTAGAATGCAGCCGACGATTCGTCGCCGCCTGGCCCGGTCCAAGGAACACGTGTCGGGGTTACCTTCCTGTTTTTCTACACTTGTTCTGCAGAAAGGTTACAGATGACCCCACTTTCTTACATAAAATGCGGTGTTTGGTCAAAAACACCGTTTGTGGACAAAGATCCTTAGAGGGAGACCAGGGTTCTCACGGGCCGACCTTTCTGGGAATTTTTTTAGCGGCCCTGCCTGTCCGTCAACGAAATTGGTCCCATAACATACCAACCACACGACCAAGGTTCGATCCCGGTCGGTGCACTTCTTTTTTGTCAACTCTTTGACTTACATGATAACTAGACACATATTTAAGGCATTTTAAACAGTTTAAATTTTCAATTTTTAATTATTTTTTTAAAAATTTGGTCTTCATAGACGGGCCTAGTTGGTTCAAAAGTAAATTTGTCTGTCTGCTACTGTAGTGACTACTGAAAATCCTGGTTCACACAGATTAGACGACAACAATTTTCTATCTGTGAGAACCCCCTTTTCGCTGTTATCTACACCCTAGTCTGGAATTCCTAGACGAAATGAAAAGCTAACAACTCGTACGCCCGCTGTTTACGGACTACCTGTTGTTTAGTGCGAACTATTGTTGGCCGAAATCCGAGACGGGTCGAGGATTTTCAGCAACTTGGTAGACCGAAAGTTGCCTAAGGTTGCCAGAATCAGCGGAATGCGGCCTGAGGTTGCCAGAATCAACAGAAAGCGGCCTGAGGTTGCCTGAAAAGGCAGAAAGAGGCCTGAGGTCACCAAGAAGCGCAGAGGCAGCAAGAGATTGCCAAATTTCGCGGAAAGCGGCCTGAGGCTGCCAGAATCTGTAGAAAGCGGCCTTAGGTCACCAGAATCCACACTAAGCGGCCGGCCTGAGGTTGCCATTTTCCCCACCTTTTTCCCCATCTCCAGCTCTAATCTGCCAAGAAGGGGTTGTCAGAAGCCGCCTGACTGTCTGTTTGTCCAAACTTCCTGGCTTCTTTGAAGAAACTGATAAATCCTTGCCAAAACAGTCTACTGTTTTCGCTTTTCTTTAGCTTCTCCGTCTTCTGAATCAAGCCTACCTGCGTTTTGATCAAGCGTACTGTAGTTTGAAAACCAGCTGTAGTTTGAACCTACGATTCGACTTTGCTAGGTTCAAACTACAATTGGCGGCAAAGGACCTGGGTGCCTAGGATTCCCTAGGTTTCGCACTCTGACCCGCCTTGTTGCTGTTTTTTTCCTTGTTTTTCCCAGCTGCCACGAGAGACAAAGACTCGAGATCGGCAAGGAAAACACGGCCTGCTTTGAATCCACTGTTTGCCTTTTCTTCATTTCGTCGCTAAGATGATAATGGACCATCGCGTCGTTTCTACCAAAGCCATTTTGTTAAAGGGGACTGGTTTTGTGCACTTTATACTAGTTTTTTGTCCTTTCTCCCCCATTCTTCTCTCTCTCTCTCTCTCTTCCTCCCACGTGCAAAATGCAAATTGCCCGTTCAATTCCCCCTAATGGGGGATTCCCCCTTGCAACAACAGAGATAAGATGGCGTAAACACGAGTAGTTGCGGCCGGACCAGTGGACAAACAAACATTACACCGCACTTTGCCTGCAAAACAGTGGAATTGTCCGGCAAAACGGCAAAGACCATCGAAAACCGTGCGAGAGTGGCCTCCATTCTTGCTGGAGAAGTGCTCTTACACCAGTGCAGGCGACGGATCTGTCAAGGAAAAACAGCTGTGGCGCGGAGAAACCGAATGGACGTAGGCGAGACGGCGAAATGCGAAGGTTCAACAAACGGGACACGGAAACTACGCGTTCAGGGGAACAGTTGACTTGTCAAATAATTCTTCAAGGGACAACTCGTCCGCACGCTGTTTATAAGACGTCCTTTGTTTACAAAACAGTTGTCACACAAAGTTTTTGCAACAAAAGACCGCTTCTGGCCAGCTTTTGGCTACCACCGGCCGTTTGACCTACTTTTTTCAATTATATGCAGCATTTTGGCACACTGTTTGACACGATCCAGTTTTAGTTGAAAATAGCACCTGAAATTTGCATATGGCACCCCAAAACAGTGTATTTAGTGCCATTTTGAGGCGAATAGCACCTCCAAGGGCGGTTTCAAACCGCGCGTGTCAAACATTATTTTGGCAACAATAGGCCGCTTGGCCTGCTTTTTGACAATTAAAGGCCGCTTTTTGGCAACCATAAGCCGCTTGGCCTGCTTTTTGCCAACCAATTACCGCTTCTTGGCAGCCTTCGGCCGCTTGAACCGCCGCGAGGCCTCGTTTCTTTAGGTTGCAGCCCAGCTGGAACAATGTTTGACACGCGCGGTTTGAAACCGCCCTTGGAGGTGCTATTCGCCTCAAAGTGGCACTAAATACACTGTTTTGGGGTGCCATATGCAAATTTCAGGTGCTATTTTCAACTAAAACTGGATCGTGTCAAACAGTGAGCTGGAATTAACCCAGGCTGAATTTTTATTTTATTTTAATAAAATAAGTTCCGAATCTTTAAAACCCTGATTTAAATGTGACAAAACCATTTTTCAGGCAAAATTAGCCAGGCGGTCCTTTAAAAAAAATAAGATTATTTAGGCAGGCCTTCAATACCGTGGCATTCCTCCAAAAAAAATTAAAACATAGAAAAATACGTTTAAAAAAATAGTGGAAAACGAAAGAAAAACGTCCGAAATTTAAAAAAAGCTGTAAATATTTGGTGAAACAAAGAAAAGTGCAAAAAAAAACTCAAAATGAGCCTAGAAACAGTAAAAATGCAGCCAAGCTTGAAAAGGAATGAAAAAGCGAAAAATAGTGGGGAAAAAAACAAGGATTTCGAGTGATTCGGCACAAAAAGGCACTCACCGCTGTTGAAATGGGCCGGCACCCTGCCTCTCTTGGGACCTGGCATGGAAATTCGGTACATCGCGGAGACAAGGAAGCGGCTAGAACGGAGACAGTTTAGAGCAAACGTCTTGGCGATGGGGCTCTAGGCGGGGGGAACACAAAAGAACCCGTGGGAAACACGGAGCGGGAAGCAAGCGACGAAAAAAAACGGAGAAAAGGAGTTAAATAGACTGAAATTGAGGTTTTAATAGGTAAATTCCAATTACGGTTTAGGTAATCGTGCCAGGACCTTCAGAAAATGTGGTGGGACCTTGAGTACCGACAAGGAAATGTTTGGCTCGCTGCCAGACTCCGTGTCTCCAAAAATGTCTGAATTCAAATTTAGCTCGTCTGAACTAAAATATTTCACTTGTTAACTAAAAATTCAAATTCCTTTAAAATGTGTCAATTTCGTGCTATTTTTAACCAAAATGGTGTTTGAAACACGTAAAAACACGATTTCGAGGTAATGTGATGAGGCAAAAGTCAACAGCGAGACAAAAATAACGGAGGCAACGTGAAATTAGCTGTTTACTCTCCGGCCGACGACGAAAACAGGCAGGTGACCGTCGGAAAAACAGGGAAGAAGGCAGGAAAGCGAGGTTTCTGGCGAAAACACGCGGATTGTGGGAATGGCACAAACAGAAAAGATTGTGGTCAGGTGGCCACGTGGAAATCTTTAAAGGGCAGATGATTCGGGGTTACGGTAGAGTCCACAACCAAGTAGGGTGGCTCGGGCCGGCCCGAATTCCAAGAATCTCATGACTTCAGGCCGCTTTCTGCTTTTTCTTGTGACCTCAGGCCGCTTTCCGCTTTTTCTGGCAACCTCAGGCCGCTTTCTGTTTATTTTCTGTGACCTTAGGCCACTTTGTGCTTTTTATGGCAATCTCAGGCCGCCTTCTGCTTTTTCTGGCGACCTCAGGCCGCTCTCTACGGGTTCTTGTGGCCTAAATTGTTTTATAAGCATTTTAAACAATTTAAATAATAATATAACCACCTTAGTACATAATTATATTACTTCACAAGTTTTTAGAAGAAGAAAAAAACAAAAAGATAGCCCCGGAGCGGATCTGAATCCTCGATGTTTGTCTGCTAAACGGGCCGGCCCGCGTTTCCTCCACCTTACCTAACCCGTGTTTTTCACACCGTCACGTATCTCGTCACGTGATTAACCCAGGAATCCCCGTCCGTGCGGGATTCCCTTGATCTTCTGGTGATGAGGCGATAATTATTCCGTCAATGATGATTTATCGCTTGGCTATTTGGTCAGAGCCATGTTTGCCGTCGTAAATCAGGCTGGGGACCGCGGAAATAGATAGAACAAGTGACTAATACCACCTTTATTGGTCAAATACCCAATAATTGTTTAATAAACGCAAAAATCATAATTTTCCAGTTTTTTAATACAATTTCTTGATGAATCAACAGATTTATAACTCGATGAACGCAAAAATCATAATTATTCCATTTTAAAACTAGAAAATCTAGTAGTTGAATACTAGTAAATGGGAAATGTGTAGTGCATTGGCGCTGCGCCAGACGGATTAACGTCGTTTCATGAGCCAAGTCACGCGATTCCTCTCGTAGTATCGACTCCTGGCCTCCAAATGGAGGAAAGCACGCGCGTTCTTTCATCAAAGTGCAGCTGTCTGTGTCAAAGACAGCCACGGGTGCAACGTGTTTTATCAGACAGCTGTCTTTGCCGCCAGCCGGAGGACACGCTGTACGGTCAGAAGAGATACAGGGGTTTCCCCAGAAAGCACGTTTTATGAAGATTTTGAGGGGGAAGGGGTTGTCGCACCATTAAAGGTCTCTCTATAATTGGAGTAAATCATGGGAAAATTCGGTGCCGCGCCAAGTCAAACTGGAAGTGAGACCGGCCCGCTTCGGGTCGTCCTCTCAGACCACCCAGTCAAAACTGCCAGACACGCGACCAGGGTTCGATCCCTACCGGTGCACTTGATTTTTCTTGCATTAAAGCAGATTATATAGCCTGCAGCAAGCAAGGCTGTCCAAAATCCACGACCACGGGATCTACCAAACACGCTTTTTTGTTGCAGAGTTCGGATCCAATCCAAGTCAAACATTTTTGCGCGTATTTTGACTTTATTCCAAAATAATATACACACCTTTTTAATTCATTACGAGTGTTAGCAAAGAAAATAAGAAAGTTTGCCCTGGGGTGGATCCGAACCCTCGATGTTTGACTGGTAATCGGGGCTTTTTGGCCACGCTGGGCCTCAACCTGCGACATCAAACGAGCCGCTCAATTTGAAAAAAAACAAGTGCAAAATATGTTTTCTCTCCCCAGACGGAGACTCATCCTTTGTCGGGCGATGAATCCGATTTGTTTTCGTCTGGTAGGGACTGTTCCGTTTCAAAAGAGAAAGGGATGTGCAAATTCGGGAGGTTATTTAGAAAGAAAAGAGAAAATTAACTTTCTAATCGATCAACAAGAGTTTTTTTTAGAGAGTCTTTTCTCGGATTATTGCAGATTTCAATTGTATTCTTTTTTTTAAATTTGATAATTGCCAGTATTTCTCGTTAAACAACCTCTGTCCGTTGATTTCCCTCGATGTTTATCTGGTATGAGGGCCGGCCCGCGAGAGAGAGAGAGAGAGAGAGAGAGAGAAAGAAAGAGAAAGAGAGAGAGAAATAGAAAGAGAGAGAGAGAGAGAGAGAGAGAGAGAAAAGGAGAGAAGGAGATAGAGAGAAAGGGAGAGAGGGGGAGGAGTGAGAGAGAGAGCGAGATAGAGTCAGAAAAGTTTAAATAGTCTTTTTCGAGTTTTCAAATTTATTTGCCAATTATTCTTTTACTTATAGCCGTTGTCTATTCTAGATTCAAAGAGATTCGCAAATGTAACCTGACGCAAAATTGCGTACCTCAGCTTAAACACATGAATTTGGTACCTGGTGTCGTTTGACAAGCGCTAAAGCTTGAAATCGAGGGAACTAGGATTGGCAACGACTATACTTTTCAAGTAAAAATTAAAATTTTAAATGAAAACTTTTGCGTTTTCACCGACAAAGGTACTTTTAAAAATATTGTTTGGTTCTTAATTAACTAAACAGTTTTTTTAGCAAATTTTGCTCCACACCCTGTGATTTTCAGTGTTCCATGTACATCTGCAATTAATATATCTACCCACCTGTCATCGCGCCCGCAAATAACATAGCTACAGCGGAAATTGGTGTGTTTCCGGCTCCTTTACACTCCAGAGAACGCAAGTTCGCACACAAATCAACCAACTCGCTGGGAGACCGGAGAAAAAGTGTTTATGCGTCAAAAATCGTACCTTACTCGGTGTTTTTCACGGTCGATTGAAGAAATGGCATTGCAACTGATAACAAAAAAGCGCCAATAAACAATTTTGAACCTTTGATTGTTATATTTTAGGCTTATTTAAATAAAAATAAATGAAAAAGCCGCGCATGCGGCTGGTGGATGAAATAGATATAACATGGAAAAGAAAGCGTTAATATATAAAATCTAATTCAAATTTTCACCTTTAACACGTTTCTAAGCATTTTTCATGCGTTTTTCGTGAAAAATTGGGAAAATAACTTGAAAAAACTGTTTTTCGCAGGAAAATCCCCATAAATCCTAGATGATCGCGTCATCTTCTGGCGGAAAAGGGGGAAATGGCACGGACAATACGGCCTCCCGAGGATTATCTACGTTGCCAAGATACTCGCCCGCGTCGACGAAGAGCATCCTCCCACAAACAGCCTCAGGGGAGAAGCCCCTGGTCAGTCGAGGATTTCTATCTCTCCAGGGAGAGTTCTTTACTCTTTCTGAACTCTAACACTCGTTTCTGTTCCAATTTTCCAATTTAAAAAAAGTGTAGAAAAGTGTGTCAGTTTTTGCTTTAATAGAATTTCATTAAATTGAATGAGGCAACGTTAGTCATTGCTCTTTTTTGCATACAATCGCTATTTCTTAACAATAATTCGCTTTTTACGCATTTCTTTATCCCTCACCTCTCTCTCTCTCTCTCTCTCTCTCTCTCTCTCTCTCTCTCTCTCTTTCACTCTCTCTTTCTGTTTGTCTCTTTCTCACTCTCACTCTTTTTGTCTCTGTCTCTCTCTGTCTCTCTCTGTCTCTCTCTTCTCTCTCTCTCTCTGTCTCTCTCTTCTCTCTCTCTCTCTCTCTCTCTCTCTCTCTCTCTCTCTCTTCACGTGAACGCCTTCTATTTTGAGTTTGTTTGATTTTCTGTGTAGTTTACGAGCCAAAGTCCCATTTTTATCAGTTTCCAAGTGACCTTCGCCGTCTTCCTCGTTTTTACGATCTGATAACGGTCAAAACAAAAATTATCTGGAAAGAGGGGGAGGCATTGAAGTTTACGAAGCGATTTCAAAATGTGTAGGGGTTCAGTTTTCGTTTCGGGTGAGAATTTCAAAGGCAACTTCATGAAAAAGCCATCTAACTTGTTTTAAATTGAAAATTTACATTTTTCATATTCTGCAAGTTGCTTAAAATACGATTTGGAATCGATTGATGTAATGGGCTTAATTTGACACGTTCTCTGACGCGCGCGGCGCGATGCGCGCAAAAATAAATCGAAAATCACAAATTTTGTTGGAGCGGGTCGTATTAGTTCCTAATTGCGTATTTATAGTTTAATAAACCGATTTCATCCAGAAAATCTACCGTTAATCTGAAAATAGTGATGTAGCGGACTGCTAATACACAAAGAGATGATACTGATTTCCTTCCCCTGCGAAAACACCTTGTTTTCTGTATTTCTGACGTCAAAAGCCGTCCGTAACTGCGGGAACGGCCTTTTCAGGCGCACGCCTCTCATTTGTCGGGCTTCTTCGTGTTCGTCACCTGCGCTCGTTTGGATTGCTTCATTCGCTTCCCATTTACACTTATACTTCAAGTGCTTTCCACCTACAAGACATCACACGTCAACCTTTCTTTGAAAGGAGGACAAGAAAAGTTTAAGCTTTGAAATATACTTTACGTCAAAAAGATCTCAATAGTTAGTTAAATCACAATGAACAAAAGAGATAGGTCCCGGGGAGATTTGAACTCCCGTCGCAGGATTCAGAGTCCTGAGTGCTAACCGCTACACCACGGGACCGCACAGAGCCAATCTGTTGGTGCCCCTTTATGAACCCCCACCAGCCGCGGCTTTCTCTGTGACCCCTTTGTTTTGTAAACGAATTAACTTTGTATTGTATTTTTTCTTGTTTTTATCATGAATTGGTCATTTTAAGGATGGATTACATCAAATTTCGCCCTCCGCCGCTGCCTTTGTCGGTTCAGGGCACCACGGTGGCTCCGGTGGACGCACGTTCGATCACTCCACCGAACATGCCGGGTAGCAATTCGGTGAGCAATTTTCTAAATTGCGGGATTGAAGATAACTGATTAAGCGAAGTAGTCAAATGCAGTCAGGCGTAGATTTCGGGGTGCATCGGGATGGAAAAAGACATGGTGGTCTGGGTTGATACTTGAACGAAGTGTGGGAGGCTAGAGAGAGAGAGAGAGAGAGAGAGAGATAGAGATAGAGAGAGAATCAAGTGGTCCAATTAGGCCACAACCCAGGACCCTCCTGGGTATCGGGACCACCCATACCCCTTTTCTTATGGGTGGTCCCGATAACCCAGTAGGGTTACATAAAGATGCCTTGAGAATGTGTGCATGTGAGCTGTTTGTGCGTGAGTCAGTGAGTTCATAAAGATGCCCTTTAAAAACCCACAGACGCTAAATACCGTCTTTAATCGTTCCTATTAGTCATTTAATAACTAAACCCACTTATTCTTATACTAATTCCAGGATATGGCTACGTTATATTTTCCTCTGACACAGCGAAGCCCTTTGTGTTGTGCCAGATTAACTGAAATCCTTCAATCTTCCAATGCCTATAATTTTCCAGGGAACTTCGGGAAGGGTTTAGATTTATAATAGAAAATTAATTAATTTTCATGTGGGTGGTCCAGGAGCAATCAAAAAAGCTAATCGTAAGGGACTACTGGGTTATCGGGACCACTCATATCACTTTTCTTTTGGGTGGTCCAGTAACACCGAAAAGTGTTCAGGGACTATTGAGTTATCGGGACCACCCATACACCTTTTCTAATGGGTGGTCCCGTCTCGACGCTCGCACCCAAACGAAATCGGCAGCAACCAAGATGACTTCTTTGAAAGGGGTTAATTTCAGAGCATCAGCCAGAGGAAAAACGCCAATGCTTCGAGAGGACGGCAATTTTTAGCGGCAGTATGTCGTGGAGACCTAGATACGGTAGAAAAGATGGTTTCTCCTCAATTGGCCAAGGTAAACCTTCTCTCTCTCTCTCTCTCTCTCTCTCTCTCTCTCTCTAAAAACCTCATTTTAGGCAGTCCACCCTGTCACTGCCTGTTCTTCTCTTATGATTGCTGTCATTTTCAACCACATCCCAATAGTCCAAGCCATTTTAAACGTCCGAAACTTGGAATTAAATATAAAAGATGGGGTATTTTTAAATGCAAAGGCAGAAGACTAGACATTTCTTTTAGGAAGGGAGAACAGCCTTACATTATGGGGCGGCAGCCAGTGGTCTAGATGGAGACCTTACCCTTTATTTTTTAATTAATGAAGCAGGAGCTAGGGATTCTATATCAGGTAGTTTACAGAGAATAAAAGTTCTAAAAGTTCTACATTGTAAAACAGAATTATGTGGAAAAACATTGTTGAACTCGCGGCATTGATATTTAAGCGCCGCGCCTGCTGCAGACAATGTGTCATTCTGGCCGAGTGGTCTAAGGCGCTGCGTTCAGGTCACAGTCCTCTTCGGAGGGCGCAGGTTCGAATCCTGCGGATGACATAACTTTTGCTTTTTGTTTTTAACTACTACTTTTCAGATTTCGAAGGTTTTACTGCTATGGACGTTCGCCAAAATCCAGGATTAATCAATATGGACAGAATGAGACAATTAAATCAATGTGAGAATTAAAGTAAACCACTTTTTTATACAAAATAATTTTCAGATCCAGTTGTAAAGGACAAAAGAATAGATTTATTATTGAATAATGAGAATGAAGATGATTTGGCGAAACTTATTATTAATGTAAGATTTTAAATTATTTTAATTTTTGATGCAAAATTTCAGGGAGAATTGGATATTAGCCAAGAGGGGACTCCCTCCGAGCCTAGTGAAACCTACGACCGCCTTATTTTATTACAGGTAATTAGTAAATTAGTATTTAAATCAATCAATAATCGACTTATAGGCTAAATATTTTGGAATTTGGGATGCAATAGCGGCGGAAGACGAAAGAACAGTGAAACAATTACTTTCTGATAAAACTATGGGATTATGTAGGGATTCTACTGGAAGGACTCCTCTTCATTATGCTTATAAGTGGGTTTTAATCAATACAATCACATTTCTGAGACATTTAGATCAATATCGATTTTTGGCGCCGGGTTGCGCGCGCGCAATAACCCTCAATTAGATAAGAAAAATCGATATTGACCCAAATTTCTCAGAAATATGTTTTTTTATCAAATAAAGATTTTTGACAAAATTTGGACCAAATCCAACTAGGTGAAAACAAATTTTTAAATCAAAATTTTGAGAACCCTATTTCAGACAGTCAAATTTGACTCTGATCCATTTCTTAGAGTACCTGTGTCCAGAAGCTGTTGATATTGAAGATAAGGCAAGCCAAGATAGCAAAAAGAAGCCATTTTTTCATTTTAGAAGGGAAGAAGACCATCTGCTTACAGGGAATTCAAGAGGAACAATAGCCTTCTTGTGCCACAGAACAGCGAAAGGAGGGTGAGGACATTTCTCTCTCTCTCTCTCTCTCTCTCTCTCTCTCTCTCTCTCTCTCTCTCTCTCTCTTGCTCTCTCTGTCTACTCACACCCACACGATTTCACTCTAGCTGTTACTGGACCACCCATAAGAAAAGTTACCTTTTCTTATGGGTGGTCCCGACTATATCGTGCCTCTCTTTCTTTTTACCTCTATCTTACTCCTCTTCTATTTTGCTCTCGTTCTGACACACACACACACACATACACATACACACACACGCGCGCGCGCGGACACACGGACAAACACGGACACAGGTCCTGTATCTTGTCATTGTTACTGGCCCACCTATAAGAAAAGCTTTATGGGTAGTCCAGACAGCATACACACACTCACTCACTCACTTTTCAGGAGTGAGAGAGTATGTTTCTGTTGTGGGGACCACCCATAAAACTTTTCTTATGGGTGGTCTCCTCGTCCCTTTCTCTTCCTTGTTTCTTTCCACAAATTACCAGTTTAGTCACTGTTCTATATCATTTTTCGTCATCTAATCCGCGATTTGGATTTTCCGCTTTACTCGGATTATCCCACGGCAAACCACATAAATTATGATTTCGGAATTATTCTATAGCTTGAAAATCCTCTGCGTCTCATCTTTCCTTTTCTCCCACTCTTTCTGACTCTCTCTCTCTCTCTCTCTCTCTCTCTCTCTCTCTACCCTGACCCCCTCTCACAAACAGTCGATAATCGGAAGCCCCGGAACGCCACGGCGTCCTTTCCGCCTTTTCCGCCCCTGGATCTAATCCGTCGGAAACGGCGCAGGGCGTGGCTAACGCATGCGCTTGCAGGGCTCTCGTACCAAGATTCTTCATCAATCCCGCTTTCAATCTTTCGACAGTATGCGGTGGGTAATTCTTTCATTTCCTTTTCAATTTCCCTAAAATTAGCTTCTAAACGGGTGTAAATTTGC
>JAJQXH010000049.1:2730000-2770000 GCA_022343465.1 Oscheius sp. G VE-2021
AATTTTAATTAAAGTAACATTAAAACATCATTTTACAACACTTTATGTAACAAAAACAAAGAAACTTCATAAAAGGTTGGGGAGGATCCGAACCCACGACCTTTTGATTACCAACCGGTGCGCTACCGGCTGAGCTATGGTGACCACTGCAAAAATCTTTGTTTTTCCTCTTTTTATGCTTTTTTCTGCTCATTTTGCATTTTTAAAGTTTAAAATACGAATTTTGTTGATTTCGAACGACTTTGACTTCGCTGTGCTGTGCACGATGCCGGAGCAGCCGGAACCGTTCTCGGCCTTTTTCTACATGTCCTCCCAGGACAGTCGAAATCGCTTCTTTGTGGAATTCAATGGTAAAATGGGAATTGTTTAAAATATATTTATAAAAATTAAAGTTTGAATTAAATTTTAAAATTAAAATTAAAATTTAGATGCTCCCTCGGAAGAGCAGATCGTCGAATGGATCGAATTGGGAGAAGTGCCTCGGTTGGAGCAATTGGTCCTGGACGGAAGAGGGCATATGTTGAGGGATAAAACTACGCATAATATGGCCTCTTCGGAGTTCCTGAAGGCTTTGGCTCAATATCAGGTAGAGAGAGAGAGAGAGAGAGAGAGAGAGAGAGAGAGAGAGAGAGAGAGAGAAAGAAAGAGGGAGCGTGAAAGAATTCTGTTAAACACCGGTCATGCAGAATTCTGGTAAACAGCGGTCAAGCAGAATTCTGTTAAATTCAGGTCATGCAGAATTCTGCTAAACACCGGTCATGCAGGATTCTGTTAAACACCGGTCATGCAGAATTCTGTTAAACACCGGTCATGCATAATTCTGCTAAACACCGGTCATGCTGAATTCTGTTAAAGATCGGACATGTAGAAATCTGCTAAACACCGGCCATGGAATCATACTCTGCGTCCCTACGCGTCTCTAACATGTGGAGAGATAGAGAAAACGAAAGAGACAGACTGATTTCTTCATTTCAGTCCAAAGTCGATGCCATCCACAAAGCCGTCGAGGAAGGAGACGTCCGCCGCGTGAAATCACTAATCGATCGTCCTCAGCTTTCAACAGCCCGCGACACTTACGGTAATCGATATTGATTAGTTAGAATGTAATTAGAGAATTTGTAAACAAAATGAAGACTAGCAACAAAATAAAGAAAATTTAGGAATGACGCCTCTTCATAAAGCCCTGCTCCACGGACAAACGAATACGGTACGGTACCTGTTGGCAAAGTACCCTGGATGTGTCAATGCCACTGATCATGTGAGTTCTCTCTCTCTCTCTCCCTCTCTCTCTCTCTCTCTCTCTCTAATTATAAACCCTTTTGAAAACCTCTTTCCGGAATTCGATTTCTGCACGCAACGGTGCTAATCAGCACTGCAGGGCTGCAGCCCACTGATGTCAGTGCATGTGTCTCCGGAAATCGCCCCCAGAGCTCGCGGAAGAACCATGCCACCATTCATTTAGCCCGCCCGCCTGGTTCCTTGATAAAGGCGCCGCGGCGCAGACACTGACGGCCCAAGTAGTATAGTGGTTAGTACTCCACGTTGTGGCCGTGGCGACACAGGTTCGATTCCTGTCTTGGGCATTCTCTTTTGTTTTGTTAGATAACAACATTTCCATGTTTTTCGCTTCATTTTCAATACTGAAAAGTTGATTTCTTTTCAGGCAGGAAGAACACCGCTTCATTACGCAGCCGCCGATCCGAACGGAGAGCATATGATCAAAGTGCTTCAGAAGAGTGGAGGAGACGCTTTCATCGAAGACAAGGTAGTTTTTTTTCATTAGTGATAGCCACAGTTATTTGCGTAGTGTAATGGATTGTGGCAAATTTATGAAACTTTTCATCGATGGTTCGAATCCCCCCTAGGTCCAAAGTTTTTTTCTTACAAAATTTCTATTGAAACAGTTTTTTTCTGTCCGTTTTAATAAATTTTGAGGCAAATTATTAAGCTTTCGAAGCTTTTTCGTATTTTCCTGCGACCTCCAGGGGTGTTGCGTGCTTCCTTTGCGTGCCAACATCGAAAGACCGCTTTTTGCCCTCATTCCTAATGCTACCTCCTCATTTCCTAGTATTTGAGGCATTAAAGCCCTGTCCTATGCTATAGCCGACATTTCGAACCCGGAAATTGTTAATAAATCACATTTTTGGTTTCCCCTTCTCGAAAACTTGATCATAATGATTTTAAAACAATTTTCTTGATTAGAAATGTTCACTTCGTCCAGAAAAAAAGAAAGTAAACCAGGGTGGAGTCGAACTCGGGTCGCGAGATTTGCAAGCAGGCACGCTACCACTGCGCTATGGGGTCGGCGCGGCGCCGTAGCCAAGTGGTATTGTTCTCGCTTGCAAATCGCACGACCCGAGTTCGGTTCCACCCTGAGATATTTTGTTTTGCATGTGCAAACTAAGTCATGTGAATCAATTATAAACATTATCGATTGTTTTATGTCCACTATAAAGCAAAATTTGTCTTTGAATATTACAAAATTCCTTGACCAACCTTTTTCAAACGCGCTTGTCTCAAAACAAACAACGTCCGATTGATTTGGTCAAAAAAGAAAAGTTTTGCTAAATTATATAGACAATAAAAAAACATTGTTACCTGTAAAAAGTAATTGAAAATTTTTCAGATAAATGGAAAAAAACCAATTTTTTGCCGTGTTTTTGGTACAAAAGTGATTACCCGATGATATTCTTGTTTGAACAAACAAAAATATATAAATTTCAATTTGCAATTGATTGATATACATTTGTAGAAAATTTCCAAAAACCGTCTTATTAAAAAATACTAAACAGTCTTTTTACTACCTTTTTGTATTCTCTGGTGCTTTTTATTATTCAAGTCGTAACATTGATTCGATGACGTCCGGATTAGGCGATAATCCGTTGGCCGATGCCCAAAGAAGCCCAAAATGAAGGTTTCAAACAAAACTTTCCCCGATATTAGCTAATGCCGGTCTTCCATTTCCGATTGTCTCGGGTTGTCCAGCTTTCTACACATTAATTTTACATTTAAAATACTAAATTTAAGTATTAAAACTATTTTTAAATTTTTTTAAAACTATTTCAGCACGGCCACACCCCTTTCTACTACCGTACTCACGGACAACGGCTGAACGTTCGAAGTATGAAGGACAACGCTGTGATGAACCAATTGATCAGTGGGCAACTTAGTCGACCGCTTTTGCAAGGTGAGGAGACTTCTGGAGGCAGTTTCCTATTTCTCACCTGCCTGGCGCGGGTAGGCCGCCGCCGCATTTGATAAGGCGCCTCTAGCGCCGAGTCTGCCGCGGCCGAGTGGTCTAGTGGTATGATTCTCGCTTAGGGTGCGAGAGGTCCCGGGATCGATCCCCGGCTCGGCCCAACTTTTTTGCCTTTTGAATATAGCCTTATCTAAGCAAATGTGAAGCATCTAATCAATTTCAGACCTCGAAGAAGACATCTACGATTGGATTCATACCGGAAACATCGGGAAATTGGAAGAATTAGTGCTAACCGGCTACGCCGATCTTCTTCTGGGGAGGAATCATGAAGTCGAAGATGCTGACAGCATAGGATTTCTCGAAGTATTGCCCCAATATCAGGTTTTCTAAATTAAAAATAGAAAGAAATTAGCATTTTAGGCAAAAATCCAAGCGATCCACAAAGCCGTCGAAACTGGAAATCTCAGGGCTGTGAAATTGTTGACAGATCGAAAGAAATTGGCCCTATGTCGGGATAATCGAGGATTAAGTCCTCTACATAAAGTGAGTTTTTATATATAAATTTAATTAAAAATCTTAAAAAATTAAATTAAAATTTTAGGCCATTGTTTTCGAAAGATCGGATATTGCCAAGTATTTGATACGAAACTACCCTCAATCGATCAATGGCATGGATCAGGTAATAGTTTAATTGATTTAATTTGTAAAATACATTATAAAACTATAAATTGAAAAATCTCAATCATTTCCTTGAAAACTTAAGAGCTGCGCGCCAAAATTGCCCCCGCGCAGAAGGGGCGTGGCCTAATTTGGCGCACAAGGACCTCCCACTAAATGGGTATCATTCGACGTCTTTTATCACAGATTATTTAAAAAACAATTACACATTCTTTTTTTCAATCAATAACAAAAAAATCAAATTTTTTATATCAATTTTCAGAAAAAGCGCACTCCCCTCCACTACGCAGCAGCTATGCGTGACGCCGGCTATCTCTACAAAGTAATGAGGAAATCTGGAGCGGACCCGAATATTTACGATTGTGTAAGTATCGATTTATAATTTTCTATTTTATCGATTAATTTTCAACCAATTGAAATCGATAACCGTTATTGATTCAGAATGGAAGACCTGCAAAATATTACCTGAAACATCCAGGAGAGATCGACCTGGTTTCGATGCGTCTCGACACGAAACAGGCACTGAAACAGGTAAAAGTTATAAAATATCAATCGATAATTGATTTTTAAAGGTTTTGCACAGTAGGGTAGCCCCTAGTTATTTGGAATCATCTATTCAACAGTGGCTGAGGGATGGACAAACGGCGAAGTTGGAACAGCTGGTGCTTTCAGGTAATCGATCGATTATTGATTTTTAGAGGGTCTACTGGACCACCCAGTTTTTCTTCTGGGTGGTCCCAGTAACCTCTGTTTCTCTCTCTCTCTCTCTCTCACACACTGTCTCTCTCTCTCTCTCTCTCTCTCTCTCTCTCTGTCTCTCTCTGCCAGTCTCTCTTTCTCTCTCTCTGAGTTATCTGGACCACCCATAACTTTTCTTATGGGTGGTCCAGTAACGACGATTATTCTCTGTCTCTCTGTCCCTCTCTCTATGTCTCTCTCTCTCTCTCTCTCTCTCTCTCTCTAAACAATGCTACTTTCAGGTTGCGGCGACCTCCTTCAAAACAGAACTGCTTCAAACCCAGAAACCAGCGCCTTCCTCGACAGTCTACCTGAATACATGGTATTTTACCTTTTAAAAATTATTGAAACTTTTTAAAACATGTAAAAAAATTAAATTTTAGGAGCAAATCGATGGAATCCACAAAGCCATCCGAGAAGGCGATCTGGACAAGGTCAAAACTCTGATGATCACGAAGAAATTAGCGATTTGTGGGTATTTATAACTTGGTTTACACTGTATGACGTCATTATCGATTAGCTTATCGATTTATTGATTGATTTTCAGCACGCGATCGATTCGGCTGCACTCCTCTTCATGCAGCTGTGGTTCATGAAAGAACAGACATAGTCCGTCACATTGCCTCCAACTTCTCTTCTGTTCTAAACGCTCCAGATTACGTAATTTTTAACCTACCGTAATCGAAAAATTACCTTTTTTTAGAATAAAAGAACGGCTATGCATTACGCGGCAGCTGCTCGAGATGGAGGGCATTACCTGAAAATCCTCGGAAAAGCCGGTGCAGACCCAATGGCTGTCGATAATGTAAGTTATCGATTGATTATCGATTGATTAAACTATCGATTTTAGGAAGGAAGGACCCCTGATTATTACAGAAGAAATGCGGTTATTGATTTGAAAATGATCAAGGACAGGGATGAAGACTATGAAGCGTTCAATGAGGAACTCCTGGAGGACGGGCCGTTGATTGAGAGCCCAGCTAGCCCTGATTCTGGAAGCGAGGGGTAATTTAACACAGATTTTCGGTATCTACGTGAAAAATGGGGTCAAGCGATACCCATTTTGTGGGTGGCTTGAGTTTCAAAGAGCGGCTAATTTAGGCCACGCCCCTTTTCGCGCGGGGACAATTTTAGCGCGCAATAGTCGCATTAGCGTAGTTTTTCAAAATATAACTTACATAATTAAACAAATAGACACATGTGCTAATGTTTTTGGAGGTTTGCGTTCCAAAGAGCGCACCGAATTAGGCCACGCCCACTGGAAAATTTTCGCGCGGGGGCAACTTTTGCGCGCAATAGTCATATTTTCATCAATTTACCAAAGAAAGAAATAAGTAGGAAAAATGACGTCGAATGACATCCAGGTTGTGGTTGTTTGAATTCTAAAATGTGCACCCAATTAGGCCACGCCCACTTTCGCGCGGGAACAATTTTACCGTGTAGTAGTCAAATATCCCTTCCGATTTTATTGAAAATTAACTATTTGAGCAAAAATGTAATTTTTTATACAATAAGTACTAAAACACTGAAAAATTTCAGGTCCAACCTCGATTCCGCCCGTTTGGTTGACGAAGACGACGACATGGATCGCAATCGATTCGAAAGAATGATGCACGTGAGAGGAGACCTCCCAACCAGTGAAAATGGAGTCTACTTGGCTAGAACAGTGGCCCCAGTCCTCACAAAGGCCTTGGCAGAAGTGAGTTAAGCAAAAGGGGCGTGGCTTAATTTCACCTATTTAGGTTTTGCTGAGAAGACCGGCCGATCCAATTGGATTCATCTCAGATTGGCTTCAGAAGTACCACAACGAACTACCGAGACGCAGAAGTAATGGAAAACTTTGATATACTATTTTTTAAAATATATTTATAGCCTATATAGTCATTGCCAGGGGTGTTTGCTAATCATTCCCAATTTGTAGAATAAATTTTTGTGTATTTTAAAGGGTTTGTGCTTGTGTACGTGTGTTTGAGTGTATTCGGGACCACCCAGAAAGCTTTTCTTATGGGTGGTCCAGTAAAGATGGCAAGATCCAGGATACATGTGGGTTGCCCATAAAACGTGTGAATGTGTATGCGTGAACGTATGAACGTGTGAATGTGTATGTGTAAACGTGTGAATGTGAATGTGTAACAGTGTGTATGCGTGAACGTGTCAACGTATGAATGTGTATGTGTACGTGAGAATGTATTTGCGTATGTGTGAATGCATGAATGTGTGAATGTGTGTATGTGTATGTGTGAATGTGTGTATGTGTATGTGCAAAAGTGTGTATGTGTGAACGTGTGAATTGTATGTGCGAACGTGTGAATGTGTATGTGTATGTGTGTGCACGTGTGTATGTGTATGTGTGTGAACGTGTGTATGTGTGAACGTGTGAACGTGTGAACGTGTATGTGTATGTGTGAACGTGTGAATGTGTATGTGTATGTGTGACTGTGTGAATGTGTATATGTGTATGTGTGAATAAGTGTGTCAGTGAGTATGAGTGTATGCGTGCATGTGTGTGCGTGTGCGAACCAAACCATTAGCTATTCAAAAACAGACTGACCCGCAGTTCAAGAAAAAAGCTAGTCTAGCAATTTAAACTTACACAAAGTATATAATGTTTACATAAGCTCATAAAAGAACAAAATCAACAAAAATCATCCATAAAACAGGAGGAACAATCAATTTGAATACAGGACTACTGTAATCCAAAAAATTGAGCGTTAGCCTGAAAATGTCTTACGCAGGGTCAAAATGGGCGGGAGGACTCGGCTTCAGCAATAAGTACAAACAAATGGGAGATCAGCCAGGAGACATAAAAACCATCAATAGTTCTTGTAGAGAAAAATCACTTCAAAAGGGCAGCCTCCATCTCCTCCACAGTCTCAGAGTACACCACTTCCTCCTGGACTTCTTCATAAACAACTGGATGGCGAGGGGGTTCCGGCAAAATTTCTCTCTTAAGTCCACGGGCACTGAAAAGTTTAATTTATCAGCTTTATTGGTTAGAACATACCTGCACAACACCTGCTCACAGATGTGAAGGGTAAAAGCCGTTTCATAGACAAAAATTGTTAAAGGAACCGTCAGGGACCTCTTTTCTACTTTTATTTGCCTAAGATGTTCATTACTGTAAGCGGAGGGACTACCCTTGCCGCGGCCACCGATCTCGTACGGGTGTGAAACGAGCGGCGCTACCATGTCAGACAACCAGAGTTTTCTGCGTCTTTTCAGGCGGGTACTTTTAAAAATTCAAAAGTGACGACATAAAAATCGATAAATCGATGAATTGAACGGACGCGTAAACAGCATGCACGTCGTTCGTTAAAATGCCAGTTATCCACAGGTCTGTTCCTGGAATGGCCAAAAATGGGATTTTGGAGGCAGATTTCTCTAAAAATTCCTGATGGTCCCTTTAAAATCAGTGGCCCTAATCGTCCCTGTCCGCCCTAACTGTGGAAATGTGCAAAAATTGGCCCCGCGCGCCAAGGGGCGTGGCCTAATTTGGCGCGCGCCTGGGAGCGCGAAACCCACACAATATGGGTATCATTCGACGTCATTTTTCACAAAGACTTCGAATAAAGGTTTGAAATCGTTAAAAATTTGATATGAGTGAAAAAAAAACGCACACTCCCTGGAGGTGATAAAGAGGATATTGCGTCCCGGTGAAAATATTCAAGAGGTAGCGGACAGGAGTAACATTAGGAAGCTGGCCTAAAAGCGAATGAGCTAATTTTGAAAGAAAACTAAACTAACGGAGGATTCTGTGAAAACCAAAGATATGATATCCTTGGAAGTGGAGAATGTACAGATCATCTTCCATTTCTTTGGCCACATCAATGACATTGAGCTGGTAGGCACGACTGCAGTCCCTCAGAAGCTAAAGGAAAATATAAAAGTTAATTAAACTTTAAAATATAAAAAAGCTTATTTAAATTTAAAAGATAAAAAGCTAATTTAACTTACAGGATGGGAATGATAGCGCCGCTTGCTTTCCTTGTAGACCTCTTTAAGAATCTCAATTTTCTGGTCGATGTTAGTGGCAGGGTCAAAGAGGACTAAATGGATAAACTTTTAGTTTTCCAGACAGGAGTATCGGGACCACCCATAACTTTACATATGGGTGGTCCAGTTACAAAGTTATGGGTGGTCCCGACTATCCATTGGCTCATGGCTTCTGCCTCTGCTTTTCTGCGTCTGTAACCTTCTGTCTCTGCTTCTCTGCGTCTCTAACCTTTTGCCTCTGCGTCATTAACCTTCTGTCTTGCTTTTCTGCGTCTCTGCCCTTCCGCTCTGCTTTTCTGCGTTTCTAACCGTCTGCCTCCGATTTTCTGCGTCTCTAACCGTCTGCTTCTACTTTCTGCGCCCCCTAACCTTCTGCCTTTGCATTTCTGCGTCTCTAACCATATGTCTCCTCTTTTCTGCGTCTCTAACCTTCTGTCTCTGCTTCTCTACGTCTCTAACCTTCTGCCTAGCTTTTCTGCGTCTCTAACCTTCTGCTCTTCCTTTCTGCTTCTCTACCCTTTTGTTCTTCTTTTCTGCGTCTCTAACCTCCTGTCTCTGCTTTTCTGCGTCTATAATCTTCTGCATCTGCGTATTTCGGTCTCTAACATTCTGCCTTTGCTTTTCTGCGTCTGCATCTGCTTCTCTGCGTCTCTAACCTTCTGCCTCTGCTTTTCTGCGTCTCTAACCTCCTGTTTCTTCTTTTCTGCGTCTCTAACCATCTGCCTCTGCTTTTCTGCGTCTATAATCTTCTGCATCTGCGTATTTCGGTCTCTAACATTCTGCCTTTGCTTTTCTGCGTCTGCCTCTGCTTTTCTGCGTCTCTAACCGTCTGAATCTGCTTTTCTGCGCCTCTAACCTTCTATCTCTTCTTTTCTGCGTCTCTAACCGTCTGACTCTGCTTTTCTGCGTCTCTAACCTTCTGTCTCTGATTTTCTGCGTCTTTAACCCTCTACCTCTGCTTGTCTGCGTCTCTAACCATCTGCAACGGCCTCTATGCGTCTCTAACCTTATGCTTATGCTTTTCTGCGTCTCTGACCGTCAGGGCGCTCGCGCAATAACCCGCGACCAAAAATCGATATTGATTAAAAGTCTCCGAAACGCGCTTTTCAGTCAAAATGCGTGTTTTAATTCTAAAAAAAGATAAAAAAAATAAATGAAAGTCCTTACGCAAAGGGTCAGGGTTCATCCAATTCCTCAACTCCGTTCCCATCGGTGAGTAAAACTGCTCCGGAGTGGGGAATCTTCCCTTCAACCAAGAAAGCCTCTGTCCATAATAGAGCGATAGCTCACTTTCAGGTTCCTAAACAAAACAAAAAAGTTTAAAAAAAATAAAAAATTAAAAAAAAAAGCAAAAAAAGGAAAAAGTACCTGGCTATCCATAGAAGACTCGGGGGTTTGTTTGAGGAACGCGAAAGGATCCACAACTGAAACTTAAATTTAAAAAATGTAAGCTATTAATTTAATTTCAAACTTTACAAGTGAAACTCACATCGGACATCAAATTCCTGAAGTTAGAAAGGAAATCCAATTTGAAAATATTTCTTCAAAGTCGAAAAATGATTCTCAACTTTGTTCTTATCCTCCATGGTGTAGTCGAATCCAAGTCCGTTTTTGGCCTAATTAAAAATATAAATACTTAAAAAAGTTTTAAAATTACATGTGAAAATTCGTTGGGAAGGGACATGATGTAGTTTTCCTCGTTGGTGGTACTCATGCTCATGTTGAAATATGATTCCTAGTTGATGAATCTGAAAAAAGTTTATTAAAGTGATTAAAGTGAGTAAAAAGAAAGAAAAAAGAAGTGGTGGGCTTATATAAGTGATAAATTAGACAGAGTGTCCCTTGCTCGCGTTATATGGCGACTGGCGCCGCCTTTAGAGACTAGGTCGGCCGAGGGTCGACCTTTTGTCTAAACAACTGCCCGAGTTAGGTTGCAGACTGTGTCTAATAGCCGATCAATTACGAGGGGGCATATGGCGGTTGCGCAACAAATACTGAAATGAGCAGGAAATTAGGTCACAGAAAGGTAATCAGGAAAGTGGGCAAGGAAGGGCAGAGAGAGACATAGCAGCATCGTCGATACTGGACCACCCATAAGAAAAGTTATGGGTGGTCCAGATACTCCAGTAGAGAAAGAGAGAGAGAAGGAAAGAATAACATTAGACAGTTAGAGACGGAGTGGACAGAGTCCGACGGTCAGAGAAGGAGAGAACTCACAACATACTGAATCTGCCTTAATTTCAAAAATTTTTGAAAAACTAAATTGTCGAATTCAAAAATGGGTTCAAATTGGCGACAGGCAGCCATATCGATCTCTTTGAGCGATCAGGACGAGGGCGACGATGGGTGCGAAAACAGGGGTGACGAAGAGCCCCGACGCCGGAAAAACGACACGCAATCTTCATTCAAAGGCTCTGCCGTGGGAAAAATATCGTCCAATCCAGAAAGGTCAGCAGAGAGGGCTAGTACAACGTTTCTATTTCGCAGATCGACTTTTGATTTCTGGGAGAGAGAGAGAGAGAGTCAGATATGCAGAGGACAGAGTCAGACAGTTAGAAATGGAGAGGACAGAGTCAGACGGTTATAGACGGAGAGCGCAACTTTAGACAGTTAGAGACGGAGAGGACAGGGTCAGACTGTTAGAGACTACGAGGATAGTGTCAAATGGTTAGGGACGGAGAGGATAGTGTCAGTCGGTTAGAGACGGAGAGAACAAAGTTAGATAGTTAGAGACGCAGATGATAGAGAGAGAAACACGGAAAGAGAAAAAAAAGGAAGAAAGCAAGTAGCGATGCTTAAAAATACTATATCCCTTCAGGGTAAGGCACTTATAAAAAGTAGCAGTTTTATCTGATTCAACAACAATGATACAAACAGAATGGGTCCATAATTGATAAAACTGGCCATTCGGGAGAGGTAGGACTGGTAAAACAATTGGTCTGGGCAGGAGGGACAACATTAGTAAATAAAACTATCTTTTGGGCAGTAATTTCTCACTCCCCCATCATTTCATCAAATTCTTCGTCACTTTCTTGTTTGTCTTCATCTTCGACCTCGCCCTCACTATTTTCATCCGTTTCTTCGTCCGACCAATCGTAGAAAGGTTCGCGCGACGGGGGTGGCGTCGGAGGCACGGTCCTGCAAATACAGAAGTTAACTCTACAGGCCAAGCAGTTCAATAGTAAAATGGTTGGATTGGCGACGTTCGAATAAGGAAATCCTTTTTTGAAAAGCCTAATTTGGAGGAATTTGAGATGAGGTACGCGGTTTTTTTGTGTGGCCTCAAAGGGCGACGGGGTAGTCAGCGCGCCAATGGGAGCGCGCCGCCCGTCTACACAATAGTCAAGAGGTAACGCGCTTGTTTACAAAACTCAAGGTCAAGGGTTCGATTCTTTCTCATTTTTATTTTGTTTTGCTTCGGCGACAAGTGCAAAAATTCTACTTTTGAAATTTCACATTTAACATTTTACGTAAAATTTTACTTTAAAATTTTAAAATTAAAAATTTTATGTCAATATTTGGCTTGAATTAGAGCACTTGATGTTTAACGACTGCTCAGCCCGGAGCCATTATTGGTAAAATCTATTTTTCGGCCAGTAAATTAGAAAAAAGGAAATTTCTCACCAGCTTGGAATATCCGCGAGATGGGGAAAAACTATTCTTGGAATTGCTTCTTTGCTGAAAACGTTCAATTTAATAATTAAAATAAAAAGTAATTAACCTTGTTAGAATTCTCTCGCAGAGATGAACCGTAAATGCAGATTCGTAGATGAAAATCTGGCGTAGCTCTAGCAACCACGTGGCACTGGAAAGGAATTTAAGGTAAGGCAAGGTAAGGTAAGGTAAGGTAAGGTAAGCTAAGCTAAGCTAAGCTAAGCTAAGGTAAGGTAAGGTAAGGTAAGGTAAGCTAAGGTAAGGTAAGGTAAGGTAAGCTAAGCTAAGCTAAGGTAAGCTAAGGTAAGGTAAGGTAAGGTAAGCTAAGCTAAGCTAAGCTAAGGTAAGCTAAGGCAAGGTAAGCTAAGGTAAGGTAAGCTAAGGCAAGGTAAGCTAAGGTAAGGTAAGCTAAGGCAAGGTAAGCTAAGGTAAGGTAAGCTAAGGCAAGGTAAGCTAAGGTAAGGTAAGCTAAGGCAAGGTAAGCTAAGGTAAGGTAATGTAAGCTAAGCTAAGGTAAGGTAGCTAAGGTAAGGTAAGCTAAGGTAAGGTAAGCTAAGGTAAGGTAAGGTAAGGTAAGGTAAGGTAAGGTAAGGTAAGGTAAGGTAAGCTAAGGTAAGGCAACACACACGGGTAACTTACACTCCCTTGAAGTGATTAACCGGGTATTGCATTCCAGTAAAGATGTTCACGATGCGCCGGTGGGGAATCTCGTCTTCTGACAGCCATATAGAAAAAAAATTAGAAAAATTGTAAAAGAAAACTAACGAATAGCGATTTTGTGGAATCCAAATACATGGAAACCTTGGAAATGCATCAAGAAAAGATAATCATCCATGTATTTCTTATCAATCTCGTCATCATTCCTCACTGTTTCAGAACGACTGCACAACAGGAGCAACTAAATGGAAAAAGTGAACCAAACAGTGAAACTTGAATTACCGGATGAGATGAATACCGCTCCTGGCTCTGATGGTAGACTTCGTACAGCCTCTTCTTTTGGTGAACAACGCCGGAATTTGGCTCGAAGAGAACTAAAAAGTTTGATTTCTAAGTTTTGACATTTAATCGAGACCACCCACAACTTTTCTTATGGGTGGTCCAGTAACGGTGACTTTCCTTATGGGTGGCCCAGTTGCAATAGCAAGAGAAACCACATTGGGTGGTCAGGACCACCCATAAGTTGTCTTATGGGTGGTCCAGTAACGGTGGGTGGAGCCACGGGTGTATTTGGTTGTCTTTACCACCTATGATTTTTCTTATGGGTGGTCCAGTTATAATGACAAGAGCCAGGTTGTCTGGACCACCCACAACTTTTCTTACGGGTGGTCCAGTAGCGAAGACAATAGTAAGGAATCTATTTGCTTATCTGGACCACCCATAACTTTGCATTTGGCCACACAAGTAGGAGAAATGGGCTCAACCGGTGTTTATACGATTGAAAATTAGCGTTGTTTAGCAGAACTCAGCCTGACCGTTGTTTAGCAAGAATTCCGCATGGCCGATGTTTAGTGGACTTTTGCAAGACCGGTGTTTATCAGAATTTGAAATGACGCAGAATTTCAAATGACCGATATTTAACAGAACGTGGGACAACCGGTGTTTAACAGGAACTGGTGTTATGTTACACATAGGTCATGTAGAATGTTGCTAAACACCGGTCATTCTGTTTTCTACTAAGAACCGGTCACCCTGAGTTCTGCTAAACACAGGTCACCCTGAGTTCTGCTAAACACAGGTCACCCTTAATTCTGCTAGACACCGGGCATCTTGATTTCTGCTAAACACCGGTTATTCAAATTTTGCTAAACAGCGGCTATGCAAAATCCTGCTAAACACAGGTCAAAATGAATTTTGCTGAAATCGGTCATGCCTAAGCAAAGGGTGGTCCGGGCAACACAAATAAGCCCTTACTCTTGGCTTCGCTACTGGACCACCCGAAAGAAAAGTTGTGGGTGGTCCCGACAGCCCAACTCGTCATTCTAGCCGAAAACGGCGTTTTGGAAAGAAAATGAAAGTATTAAATTTGTAAAATTTTCACGGTTTGGATTCGGAAGCCTCCCTGAACTTGGTCAACTCCTGGGAATAGAACTGTTCCGGTGTTGGAAACATCCCACTTTGCATTTGGTTCGGTTGTCCGAAGTAAAGCCGAAGTTCACTCAAAGCCTTCTAAAACCAAATGAAAAATAAGTAAACTGCTAAAAAAAATTACCTTTGTCTCCGGAATTGAATAGTAGGTTGGGCCTAGGAACATTGGCATTCTCGGACCGTTGGTACCACCTGAAAATAAACCATTAAATTTTAAAATACACTAAAAGCTTAAGTTTAAAGTAAAAAAGGAAATGTCAGTACTGGACCACCCAAAAGAAAAGTTACGGGTGGTCCTGTCAACTGACTGGTAAAAAAGTGTTTTGCTACTGGACCACCCATAAGAAAACGTTCTGGGTGGTCCCGATAACCAAATAAAAAATGTTTACCGTTCATGAGGGAGTTAGGGTCAGCAGAGTAGAGGCCGTTCTGTTGGAAGAAATTCAAAGGCAAAGGGACATGTGTCGAAACTGAAATTTACAATATTTTTTTTAAATTTTAAAATTAAAAAAAATTTTAAAGTTGAAAACTTACACCACGGAACAGTTAGATTACTGTAATCGATGAATTCTTTTTGTTGATCGAATGGAAACCCGAAGGACAGGTAACTTTTCAAATTTTCGAAATGACCCTCAAGTAGTTGGCCATCCTTGATGTTGAATACCAAATTGTTCATTTTACAAGCCTAAATTATTAAAATAAAATAAATTTATAATTAAAAAAAATGAAATTACCTGGTTTAAGTCCTTCTTACTCGAAATAGCACCCGTATTGGTGTGGATAGATATGATACCCAAATTCGGAAAACAAAAACAATAAAGTAAGTAATATAAATTATATTAGGTCAAGAAATGCTATCGATTGTAAATCGTAAAAAGGCGTAAAAAAGTGGTTTCGGCGGGTGATTGGCTCTTTCCCGCGCAATACATCGACTGGTCCTAAAAAGCGATAGCCTAACCTTTCGAGGTTCGCGGCTTTTTACGGCCAATTAACCATTTTTGGTTAATTTTTGATGTAGATTGACGTAGAACACGCGATTTTAGAGGATTTAATGCTAAAACTAAAACTTGGGTACTTAAAACAGCATAGAAAGGTAAAAGAAAGATAAGAGGAGTGATAAGTCAACAGCGGAAGGAAGGGAGGTGCTCTCTGGTCGACAGGGCATTTGATGTAAACAACAGCCCAAGTTGGGTGACTGCCAAGATCTATGAGCCGATCAATAGCTACAGGGGCAGCTGGCGATTATGCAACAATGGCTAAATGAGCAAGAGAAAGTGGGTCACAGGAAGGTGTCAGAGAGAGAGAGAGAGAGAGAGAGAGAGAGAGAGAGAGAGAGAGAGAGAGAGAGAGAGAGAGAGAAGGAAAGAGAGAGAGAAAAAGAGACAGATGTTGTCGGGACCACCCATAACTTTTTCTTATGGGTGGTCCAGTGTAAACACAAGACTCAGGTATTTGTGTGGACCAAGTTCATTTCTATGCTGATTTCCGTAATAGATGTTCTTCCTCAAGTGAAAAATCCATTTTCAGAAAACTATTGATTATTTGATCGATACTTATCGCAATAAACCCATTGCCCACGGAGGCCACAGCGCCTGCGACAGCCGCCGACTAATCTATAGGCGTAATCCCAAGCGAACACACGTGCTTCCGTGGCGCAATAGGCAGCGCGTTCGGCTGTTAACCGAAAGGTTGGTGGTTCGAGCCCACCCGGGAGCGAATATTTTTTGCGTCTTTTGTTTTACCCATTAAACCAGAAAACTACGTAACTCTTCTCCAATTTGAACTTAATAATTTTTCCATCTTTCTTATGAATCTGATTACTATCCGATTACTATCGTATCTCTGTCCTTGACACAATACCGCTTTCTCGCTCGCATTGCCCATTTTGCCTTCCTTTCTACCGTACCTTCCATCTAGTATAAACCAATGAAATTGGTGATTTGTTTCATTCTGGTCAGATTAGCATTTTCTGAAAGCCAAGAACAAAAGTGCAAAGTAGGTAGTTTTAGTTTTTCTTTCATCGCGCTTGTTTCAGACAACCAATGAACCTTTAGAAGAAATAAGGAGTATCAGTTATTTTCGCACTTCTTGGTTTCTCCACTACATTGGAGATGATCAGTGTTGTGCTCCAAATCCTATAATTAAAGATTTCTACCCATATGCAGTAAGTTTTTTATGTCTCTTCAAAAGGTTTTCACAACAACAAAAGTTGTAATTTCAGCTCCCACCTCGTGGGCCATGCATGTAGAATTGTAGTGAATTTCCTTATTCCGAGGTTCGACGGGCTTCAACAAAAAATAATATTTTCTCTTTTTTTACATTTTCTCAATTTCGGTTAGTTTGCGAGAAATGACAAAGATTTAATCGATTTCTACTCACAATTTGCATTTAAATGATTCTTTTAATTATAAAAATAGCCGATTACCGTAATCCGGGCGACCCTAGACGAAAAATCGATATTCACGTAAAGCAGTGGCAAGTACATCGCCTCCGAAGCGAAAGGTCGCGGGTTCGATTCCCCAGCGCGGCGAACTTTTTGCTTTCTTTAAAACTTAGCTAGATCTAAACAAAATTTGACAGTTTTCTTCTAAAAAATCAATAAACAATAAAAAATTCCATTTTAGGCCGTGCCTGCCAAGTAACAGACGGAACCATTCCCGATTTCGACTGCGACACGATCGATGGAACCGTGGTTTTCCACCAAACTTGCTGTAAGTTTTACAAATTTAATTTTTATTCTTAATTTTTAAAAACTTAAATTTCCACTTTCAGCAAGGACTGAAACTTACGATAGAATCACTGAAATCCGAGGATCTCTTATAATTGACAGGTGCCCAGTGACGTCACTGAAAGATCTTTTCCCAAGACTTAAGAGAATTGTGGCCTCGAGTGGTATTTTGAAATTTGAAATTTTGAATTATATTTGTATTTTAGGAACTACCCTAAATCTACATGGAATAAAGTCAGACTTCGAAATTATGGAATTAAAAGAGTTCAAAATCGAAAATACTGCTTCGGAAGGGAAATTGCTGGAAATTTCAGACACTGAGGTAAGTTCAAGTTATTCTAGAAAAAAACCTAGTTTGTCCTGCGTTTACCCAATTTAATCCGAAACATTTGTTAAATCAGTTATGTCCTGTGTTTACGCGAATTTTAACCAAGGAGTCCCTAGACTTAGGATGTACTGCGTTTACGCGATTCCTTCGAAGATGGTTCTTAGACCTAGGCTACCCTCTGTTTACACCATTTCTTTCAAAAACTCAGTTTTTCAGCCTCGGCTGTCCTGCGTTTACAAAAAAATTGCGCTATCATGTCTTAGATCTGGGCTGTCCTGTGCATTTTTGGTTTCTTTAGTGCTAGGCTGTCCGGTCTTGGCGCGAACTTTAAGTAAACTGTATTTAGAACTGGAGTGCCCTGCGTTTACGACGAACCTTCTTAAACACTGGATCTTGGTTGACCTGGGTTTACGAAAGAACTAACCAAGCAGTCCTTAGACGTAGGCTGTACTGCATTAACGCGACGTCCAGAAAGACGGATCTTACTCTTAGACCTGAACTGCCCTGTGTTTACACAATTTCTAAAAAATGAGTTTTTCTACCTAGGTTGTCCTGCATTTACCAAAGTTTTTCATTGTCAAATCTTATATTGGGGCTGTCCTGAGTTTACGCCAGTTCTTCAAAAAAAAGTCTTAAGCATTAAGGCTATCCTATGTTTACGGAATGCCTCCCTAAGGAATCCTTAGAGAGGCATGTACTGCGTTTACGCGAGTTAGTGAAAAACAGTTCTTATAAATAGCCAGTCCTCTGTTTACGCAAATTGAGGCCAAAAATGGCCTGCGTTTACGAGAGTTATGCGAAGTTAGTTCATCCACTTGAGCTGTCCTGTGTTTATGTGGCTTCTTCCTTAACAGTTCTTAGACATAGGATGCCCTGCGTTTACGGCAGTTTTTTATAATCATTCTAAAGCCATAAGGTTGTCCTTCGTGCAAGAATGTCTCCCTAAGCAATCCTTCGATCTCCTGCGTTTACGCGATTTTATTTGAGAACAGATATTATATTAAGCCAGGCTTGTCCTACGTTTAAGCCAGTTTTTGATTTTTAAACTTGAAATTTTAATTGAAATTTTTTTCAGATTCACTACATGGACGCCGCTGACCTTTCCATGTTCTTCGGCAGAGACAAGGTTGTGGTAGAAAAAAGGAGTAAAACACCAAGAGGAGGTAAATCTTTTTTGTAAGATTTTATTTTTAAAATTATAGAATTTCACAAAATTGAAATTTCAGTTTGTGTTTTCGAAACGTCTCCCATAAACGTGTATAAATGTGACACAATCGAGGGAGATCTCATTTTGAGTAAGAAGACGAAGAGTGTCGGGAAGGGATTGAGACACATCACTGGGTGTCTGATTATGAAGAACACGAAATTGGAGAATTACGATTTTCTGAAGGGAATTGAGAGAATTGGGACGGAGTGTAGATGGAGGAGTGGAGGAAATGGTAATTTTAGTTAGGAAATTGAGAAAAGTGAGATTTAGACGTTTCTGACAGTGAGTGTCTTCCTTATGATGCAAGAAAACACCTGAGTGCAGAGATGACGCCTATTTTTGATGTGGAGAGCAATAAGAAAGAATGCAGTAAGTTGTATTCTCTCTCTCTCTCTCTCTCTCTCTCTCTCACTCATTCTCTCTCTATCTCTGGTTGTCTAGACCACCCACATAGTTTTCTTATGGGTGGTCCAGTAACGGCGATGATTCTGTTTCTCTCTTTCTTTCTCTATGTCTATATCTGACCTATACCTTAACGATCTCACACCTTATTGACCATAAAAACCAAGAAGTTAGGGACTAAGGAAATCCAGGCTTTAGGCACCTTAAGATTCCCACCAGACCTTAACGGACTTAGGAAACCAAAGTACTTATTGACCTAAAAAACCAAGAAGTTAGGGACTTAAGAAGTCAAGGCCTTAGGCTCCTTAGGAGACCCAAATCTTAACGAACTTAAGAAACTATATACAATTGAGACTTTAGGAACAAGACTTTCAGGATCTTCAAACCCAAGATGTTAGGTACCCTAGGAGGGCCAGATACCTTAAGGACCTTAGGTGAACCAAGGCCTTAGGTACCTTAGGAGGACCTGACCTTTGTAACCTTAAGGACCTTATGTAAACTAAGGTCTTATGTGCCCATTTCATTAAGCATCGTCTGATTTACGAGATGTTAGTTACCCTAGGATGGCCACATTTATGGGACCTTAAGGACCTCAGGCGAACCAAGGCCTTAGGTACCTTAGGAGGATCAGCCATTTGGGGCCTTAGGGACCTTAGGAAAACAAAAGCCTTAGGTACCCTAAAACCCAAAACCTCACAGATTTTATAAACTAGGACGTTAGGATCCTTAGTAAGCCAAATGATTCGAGACCTTAGAAAACTCATATGCGGGGGCGCCGATTGTTTACGGGTTCCCGCCGCGAATCTATCGCTTGGAGGGCGCAGACAGCGAGGGTGCAGCGATTTCTCGTTCTCTCTTTCTCTAACCCTCTCTCTATTTCTCTCTCTCTCTTTCCTAACTCTTTCTCTTTCAGACGATTGCTTCGGCGAACTCAAACCCGGCCGAAAATGCAAAGTCTTCGTCGGAGATGTAGTTATCACCAAAAATACAGACGAGAAATTCCTGAAGACCCTAGAACAAGTTGAAGAGATCCACGGCCGTCTGATTGTCCAAAATACCACTTTGAAATCCATAAAACTCCCGAATCTCAAAGTTGTCGAGACCTCAAATTCCAAAGGTTCGTTTTTCTCGGTTTTTCATTTTTGAAACTTCATTTTCCAGAAGCTGCGATTCAATTTGTGGGAAACAAAGAACTGACAACTTTTGATCTCCCTCTTCTTAAAAAAGTCAGTGGAAAAACGATGGTCGTTGGGAGTCCAAAGCTGAAGATGAAGGAGGTTCTGAAGGAGAAACTGAGACAGGCGGGAGGGACGGAGTGTGAAGAGTGGCTGGAAGACTGCCAGTTTGCCAATGCGGAAGAAAAGAGGGAGGAATTGGTGAAGAAGGAGGAAGCAGCTGAGGAAGAGGAAGGTGAGGGGTTTTCGGCGGCAGCGCCGCGGTTGATAAGGGCGGCGACGCGCCCAGGTACAAGTTGCCTGAGTAGCGCAGGCGGTTAGTGCCTCGCCTCACGCGCAAACATTCAGGGGTTCGGGTCCCGTCCGCGTCATTTCTTTTGCTTTTACATAAGTGAAGGTGGAAATGCTGCTTTTAAGGTCTTGGAACTGTTACCATTGTTTTGATCACACTTGGAGTCGTTCTGGGTATCGGAATCGTCGTTGGATTCTTCGTCTGGAAGAAGAAATCGAAGAAAGAGAAGGTGTTAAAGAAACGGGCGAAGAAGGCTAAGAGTGTGAGCAAAGTGAAGAAGACGACTTCGACAAAATCAAAGGATGAGGCCACAGCCACTGGGCCACAGCCACAGCAGGAACCACAGCCAGCTCCTGAAAACCCAATGCCACAGATGGAGCCTCAGCCGGTGCAGGCCCCTCAGCAGCAGATGGACTACTTTGGTGTCTGAATAAATCATGGTGCTTCTGGTTTGAATAAATCATGATCAAAAGTTTAAAAGTGGGTGTATCCACGAGAGAAGACACGAGAGAAGGGAGGAAGGGAAGGAGAGAGAGAAAGATATAAAGAGAGAGAGAGACGGAAAAAGAAAGAGAAAGAGAAAAGAAAGAAAAAAGAAAGAGAGAGAGAGAATTCTACCTTTCTCTCTCAAAAGCCGCGCCCTTTCTCCCTCTTTCTGGAGGCCGTGGGAGGCAAAATAATCCCAGCGGCGATTAGTTAGGCGTGTTTATTGCCGCCTTTAGGTGTTGTGCAACGATTCAGCGGCGCCATCAAAGACCGCTCACGACTCTCGCTCTCCTAATCCAACTTTAGCAGCTAAAAGACTTTTTCAATAGAAACTATAAAATTTTTCATTTTGTTTTAAAGTTTCACTAAATTGAATTCGAAATATACCCATATTGCCTGGGTAACCTGACCGCGCGCAGGCCAAGCGCGCGCGACGCGCCGCGCACCAAACCAAATCTTTACAAAAAATTGAAAATGGCATCGTTGAAAACATTTAAAAAAAATTTAAATTCTATTTTCATTGGTCTTTGAACCAAGATTTCCTTCGACGAACGCCATAAGCTGGCGAAATTCACGCCTGAATGCAAAATTAGCTCATTTCTCATTCAGAATGGCTCCCGAATTCTTTGTCTTCTTTTCTTTTGAGTTTCCTTTAGGAGACTCGCAACGAAAATAGGTAAAATTTGCCACTAAAATGTACTTCAAAACACCAAAATTGCCCTCTTCGCCTTCTTTTGTTCCCCAAATTTTCCTCCTTTAGATGGGGGGAGAAATCCTTCTTTCATTCGGACAATGGCTCAGACTGGACCTAGGTCCCCAGGGGGTCGTCTGAAAGGTGCCGTCGATCGTCCAATTATCGTCTTCAAGGAGGAAGTTTAGCTGATGACGTCATGCGATGCACCGAGGCTCCGCCGACTGACAAATCGGCGGCCACGGCGCCCCGAAACCACTCTGAAATGGACCTCTTCCGTCAATTTCACTCTCTGTCTCTCTCTCTGTCCCTGTCTCTCTCTCTGTATGTCTCTATCTCTCTGTCTCTCTCATTTAAAGCGGCCTGAAGTTACAAAAAAGCTGTTTAAAGCGGCCTGAGGTTACAAAAAGCTGTTTCAAGGGCCTTAGGTTACAAAACGCTATTTAAAGCGACCTGAGGTTAATAAAAGCGGTATCAGGCGGCCTGAGCTTGCCAAAAAACTGTTTAAAGCGGCCTGAGGTTAACCAAAACGGTTTAAAGCAGCCTGAGGTTACCAAAAGCGGTTTCAAGTGGCCTGAGGTTACTAAACGCGTTTTAAAGCGTCTCCCTCTCTCTCTCTCTCTCTCTCTCTCTCTCTCTCTCTCTCTCTCTCTAACCCCTTCTATTTTGAGCTCCAGTTTGCAAACCCTCATAAATCGGGTTGTTTTCCTTTTCTCTCGGGTCTTTTGGGATTGTTTTCAGTTTCAAAAAGATTAAAATTCGGTTTTTGATGTCTTTTTCGTTTTCTGTCAGACCTGCCTAATCGCTTGTCCTTTGGTGGCTTTCTGCCGGCCAATTCAGAGCTTCTTTTATAGCCAATTGCTGGCGTTCGGCTTTATTTTACAGCCCTCCGAACACTTTTCTGAAGAATACTTTGGTTTTTAATCTGTTTTCAAGCTAATTTGACCTAAAAAGCGAAAAAATACACTTGCATATGTAGCGCAGTGGTAAAATCACAACTTGTGAGATTAACGACCATGGTTCGGATCCTGTAGTTTTTTTTCTTTTTTTTTGCGAAGATGAAACATCGATAATTGAGGAGAATATCAGGAAAAACGTCATTTTTGCCCGAAAATTCTTTTTCGGGAGATTTGACATGTGAAAACCTGACATGTCAAGGCTGAACATGTCAGGCCCATCGCTTCAAATGACGCGACACCACGCATGTTATTTGAACATCAGCGGTAAGCGTTATGTTTTCATTTTCCCTTCCATTTCGGCTGTTTTCCCTTGCTTTCTGATAGGAAATACCAGCGCAACGGGTTCGTGCGGCGAGCGCTAGTATATGAATGCGGCGCCGCAGAGAGGCAGCGTAGCATCGGTGGTTCAGTGGTAGAATGCTCGCCTGCCACGCGGGCGGCCCGGGTTCGATTCCCGGCCGATGCAATTCTTTTGCTTTTGCATTGCAGACTGCAAAATCCTTTTGCAAACGTCTTTTGCAGCCGAGAACCCTTGTCTATTTTAGCGGAAGGGAGCCTTGTCCGTCAAATGTTTCCGAATGTTTTTCGGAGGAGAGAAGTCAGAGGCTGCGCGAGGCCTCGGCCCTTCCCTGGGGAACACAAACACACTGACTGGCATTCCGCCGAGGCGAATCATCTGCTTCTGACAGACGGTCAGCGATTATTCTTTTCCTTATGACAAGGCTCTTCGAAAGTTTCGAAGCTATTCGTCATTCTTTCTTGTCTTTAGCCTTTTGGGAACTTTTAAAGGCGAAAAGTGGCTAAAAATGAGTTTTATGGGTAAAAAACATATAAAAATGAACTTACCACAAACTTTGCAAAAACAAGACCTTCATTTGACACAAAAACAAAACACAATATTTTTCGTTTAGGGTTATTGCGCGCGCGCCCTAGTCACGCGTCTCAAACCCCATCAAACCCTAATAAAGGTAGTTTTTCTTAAAGAAAACAATGTTTATGTGAAACTATCTGTAGAAAACTGTGAACTCTGTTGCCGATCTCCCAAATGAACCCAAATATATTAAAATGTGGAGAAAAAACTTTGAAAATATGAAAAGTTTCCGAGTTTTTTGTTTTTTTTTCCGATTTTTTGCCCTTAAATATGAAAACACGTTTTAAAAGATAAACAGAATTGTTTGTGAAGGCGAGATCTTTTGAAAAACTACCTATTTTGTGGGTTTAGATGATATTTTACCAATTTGCGTTATGACGGGCCCGCGCGCAATAACCCGCGACTGAAAAATCAATATTGATCCATAAAATCGATATTTGTTCCATAAATGTGTTTTCCGGTGAAATAAATGTTTTTGACCAGTTTTGGGTAAAATCTGGTCCGATATGCAAAGATGCGGTCTTGGACGCGCGCGCGATAACCCCGCCTGTTCAAAACACAAACTTAGACTATCTGAAAGACCAAAAACCCATTCTCTCTGACTTTCCCTAGTGCCCCATTCCCTCCGCCGTTGCTATCTCTGAAAAACCGGGTCGATATGCCTCACTTCGGGTCACCAAGGACAGCCATAACCCAATTCCGGGTCCATACTTCATGGAAAACATGAATTACTTCCGATTGGATCCAATTTTCATGAAAAACTCCGATCTTTGGTCATTTCGCCATTCTAAAAAGCACTTTTCCTGTGATGACTCTCTCCAAACTCTCGTTTTTCATTCGGAATTCCGTGCATTTTGAAGATCTCACAGGGGGTGAAGGGACTTTGGTGCTATTCAGGACACGTTTCTATTGTTTTAAGCGAATTTCATGTTTTTAAACGACGTTAAAACTCATTTTAAACGTTTTCATGTTTTTTCATTAATTGCAATCGTGTTTTCTTGATTCAGAGTGCTCAATTCATCAAAGCAAAACAAAATAACCCAGGGTGGACTCGAACTCGGGTCGCGAGATTTACAAGCGAGGACGTTACCACTTGACCACCGGTGGCTCCTTTTAGACGCGGCGGCGCCGACACCGTGGCGCAGAGGTATCCGCCTCGCTTGCAAATCTCACGACCCGAGTTCGACTCCGCCTCAAGATATTTTATTTTGTTTCAAGGAACTGGGCCTTCTAAATCAAGAAAATACTTTTAGTAACGGGTTTTCTCAATTTTTACTTGAAAAATCTGCCAAAATGCCGTGGTTTACAATGTTCAACGCCACATTTGAGGGCAATAGAAATGCCCAATTGAGTTGGTCAAATAATAACAATTTAAAAAATAAGAAACGCTTGATCAGCAATTTACCGTAATTGAAAATTTTTCAGAGAAATTCAAAAAATTAAGTATTTTTGGCTGAAAACCGCTATACAGCTGAAAATCTTTGTTTCTGTAGTTAGTTTGAAAATTTAATTTTTATTTCTGGTTATTGAATTTTCATTCGATTGACTTATATATGTCGACACTATTAATTAAGTTGAATATACCGTACTCATTTGATCTACCGCAATCTGGCGCCTTTTTTATCCCATTGTGACCTTCAAATTACTCATTCCGTTTCATTTTTTCTTGATTTTCAGTACTAACTAACTTTCAGTTTTCCTTTTCCCCGCAAATCTCATTTGTGGTTGCCTGGCTACAACAAGAAAACAAGAAAATGAGTAAGAACGGGAGCATCGACAAGAAAATCCGCCGCTACTGCGAGGTGGACCCGATGGAATTCTTTCGTTTCCCGCCAGTGTGAGTTTAAATCTTCCAATTATTTATCTTTTTCTTTTGAATATGCCCCGATTGAACTTTCCAATCCCAATGTGTCACCGCCGCAATGTTAAATCAGCGCGGCGTCTTTATCAGGCTGGCCGCGCCCACAGCTGTCGCGCCTCTATAGCTCAGTGGCAGAGCGTCTGTCTCGTAAACAGAAGGTCGACGGTTCAATCCCGTCTGGAGGCAATCTTTTGCTTTTACAAATTTCTTTTCAGGGAAATGGCTGAAGACCGTCCAGAACTCGATATGACGATTAATCCACCATTTGCGGAATTTATTGACTTTGGGGGAGCTTCGAGGCATAAAATTACGAATTCTGGTTCCAAGAGAATAGTTTTTAAAGTAAAGTGCAGTAATAATGAATTGTTCAAGGTAATTTTAAAAGATTATTTAACTTAATTTAATAAAATTAAAGGTAAATCCTGTTTACGCCTTCTTGAATCCTGGAGCATCTGTTGAAATGCAGATTTTGCGGAGGGAGGGACCGAACAAACATGACAAATTGATTGTAATGTATAAAGAAGCGGTGAAAGGAGGAGAAAAGGATCCACGGAGGATATTTGAGCAGCCTGGGCAGATTGGGAAGAAAGGACTGCCTTTGATTACGGTAGGTTTGGACGAGAGAGAGAGAGAGAGTCAACAATGACCTGTCTATTGTCTTTGTTGCTGGACCACCCATAAAAAAGTTTATGGGTGGTCCCGACAATCCAAGTCCAAAACCATGCGGTGCGATCTTTATCAAGGGACATCAAGGCCGAACTGTTCATAAAGCGCTACCGCAACGCAGCGCTCAGCGATCTCGTGGTGTAGTGGTTATCACATCTGTCTGTCTCGTAAACAGAAGGCCGGCGGTTCGAGCCCGCCCGAGATTAAATCTTTTGCTTTTTCCAAACCGATTTGAATTTCTTGTGTTTTCACTTCGAAATTTAAATTTTAATCGATAACTAATTTAATTTCTCGAAATATTTACCAATAGGTTTTTTTCTACCAAAATAGAAAAAGTGCGTTCGAAAATAGACCAAAACAGTTTGTCATTTTCCAAACAGATTTGCTCAAAAGTTGTTTTGAAAATATTTCCTTAATAAAAAAATTAATTACGCTCAGTTCACATTGTAAATTATACGAATTAGATGTTTTCCCATAAAGCAAAAAGTAAGCCCGATGCGGGGCTCGAACCCGCGACAGCCAGATTAAGAGTCTGGTGCTCTACCGACTGAGCTAACCGGGCGCCGCAGACGCTGTGCTGCCAGCGCCTGATAACATTAGGGGCCGGCGCTTGCGGAGATTTTACACGATCTCACAACTTTTACACGTTCTGCACCCAAAATTTGAGAATCTTTCAATGAAAATACGCAAAAATGATCAATAGAGCTTCTATTCTACCCTATAAATTAAAAGTTAAATTTTAAAGTAGATTGTTTTCAGAGGGAACCCGAAGATCGCTACTGACTGCCTGTGGATTCGTACTTCAACGCATTTTAAATGCAGATCAATGTAAAATAAGATTTTAATTGCTCTTTGTTCTTCTTTTTGCAATAACCCATGCCCATCGCCCTGTTACACCACGTCCTTGGCACCCCCTGTGATAGATAGGCGACGCGGCGCCCAGACAGTCCAGCGCCTCATTGGCTCAGTGGCAGAGCGTCTGTCTAGTAAACAGAAGGTCGCTGGTTCGATTCCAGCATGAGGCAGAACTTTTGCTTTTCCCCGATCGAGTAATAAAATGACGTTTGGCGGAGGTTTGTTTTGTCTGGCGATTAATCAACTGACTCACGAGGGCAAATAGAAAAAGGTCAACATTCGAATGGTGCCAATGACTGCCCCGCTATATAAACTTTTCTCGTCCTGTGCCATTCATTCTCTGATCTTTTGGAAATGCTTCTTCTGGTTCTTCTAATTTCTCTTCTTCCTTCGACTTCTGCCCTGTTCAACCTAATTGGAGGAGAGCAAAGTGTGGCAGTTACTGGAAGACTCAGCTGCAATGGAAGACCGGCAGTAGCTGTGAAACTGAAGCTCTACGACGTCAATACTTGTGAGTTACCGAAGACCAGCTGTCGGGACCACCCATATAACTTTCCTTATGGGTGGTCCAGTGACAACCATAAGAGTCAGACCACCCATAAATCTAGTTTTATGGGTGGTCTGACTCTTATGGTCTCTTACCCAGTTTTGTGCCAAAGAAAAATGAAAATCGTCAATTTTTTGAATTTTTTTGAATTTCTCTGTTACTTTTTCAATTACAGGCGGAATTTAGTTTTATGGGTGGTCCAGTAACAATGACAAGAGCCAGGATTCCATTGGGTTATCGGGACCACCCTTATAACTTTTCTTATGGGTGGTCCAGAAACACCGATCAGAGTCAAAACCAAATGTGTGTGTATCTGTGTATCCGTGTGTATGTGTCTATGTGTATGTTTTAGTGTGAGTGAGTGTATGTATGGGTACGGTAAATTTTCAAATTTTACAAAAGTATCAACATTTACAGTACGCCCAAGCCAATTTTTTCATCGAGGACCCAGTTTTGTGCCAAAAAAAAATGAAAATCGTCAATTTTTTGAATTTTTTTGAATTTCTCTGTTACTTTTTCAATTACAGTAACGTGCAAACTAAGTTTTCATTTTTTCCGTTTTGTTTTGAACAACTTTTCTTTCTTGGCCAAAACAACGGGCTATTTGCTCTCAAAATCGTGGTTGAAATCGGTCAGTCTTGGCATTTTGGCAACTTTTTAAATCAAATTTCCTTTAAATTGACAAAAAGCGATCCTAAACGTATTTGCTTGATTCGAAATACTCAATTCTAAAAGGCAAAATAAAATACCCCAGGGTGGATTCGAACTCGGGTCGTGAGATTGGTAAGAGGAGGATACCACTGCGCCAATGGGTCGCCTCGGCGCAGCCTTTAAAAGAGCCACCTGGCGGGTAAATTCACATTTCAAATTTCAGTCACAATCGATAACTTCCTGGACGAACAGCAGAGTAATTCAACCGGAGGCTTCTACTTGATGGGCAGGGAACGATCCATGTCCACAATCGACCCAAAACTGAACATCTACCACAAATGCAACTACAATGGGGTATATATTCCTTAGAAAACTAATTTACCATCAATTTTCAGCTCTGCTACAAAAAATTGGCCATTAGAATCCCCCACAACTACGTGGCCTTCGATTCCATGCCGATGGCTCCTTTCTACACTGGGAACATCGAATTGGCTGGGAGCTACTCTGGCCAATCGACTGATTGCATCAATTGAATTAAGAAATACGTTAAATACAACGAATAAAGTGTAATTTTGCTTTTTAAGGCTGAAGTAAACCGCAAAATGCGCCCATTATCAGTTTCCCCGCGCCAGCTGACTTTTCCAAGCGGCGCCCGCCACAGACAGCGCAGCATCGGTGGTTCAGTGGTAGAATGCTCGCCTGCCACGCGGGCGGCCCGGGTTCGATTCCCGGCCGATGCAATTCTTTTGCTTTTATGATTTTATGCCGATTTGTTTGGAGTTAATTGTAATTTACGACCCCTATGTCAACGCCGTATGACCACGGCGCCCATTAGCGGGCAGTTGTTTTACGGCGTCTGGCGTACAGTTGCGCAAGTTACGCAAACCACTCGGCAACAGTTGGGCACTGGCACTGTCCTCATTAGCGGTTGTAATACCAGGCGCTACCTGCACAGAGACATTGGAAACGATCTCGGAAATCGATTATAATCGGTTATAAAGGAAACGGAGTCAAACTCTCTCTCTCTCTCTCTCTCTCTCTCTCTCTCTCTCTCCTGTTTCGAAATCCCTTCTTGGTTCTTGGCGGCCCCTAGCGCCCTCTTCCACCAGTTCTCCCACAAAATCGATACCGGTCCCATCGCGATGACAACAGCTGACCCGACCAGGGACCGTTCGGAGGCACTGTTTATCTCACTTTCCTCTTATCCCCCTTTCCGTAATCGTCTTCTGCTTGAGATTTTATTAAAACGAGAGAGTGAGGTAAAACTTTGGCTATTTAATCAGTTTAGTCATTTGCCAGAAACTTTGAAGACACTGGTCCGCTACTCTTTTCTAGGATGTTAAACTTTTAACGATCATCCGTTAAACTTTTCGAAGTCCTTTTGCAGTTTCACTTCAGAAAGTGCCAAATCGCTAAGTGTTTTCAACCAATCTCCTAAAAATTCACATTCCCCTTTGTCCTTGCCTTACATCCTTTTCCTCCCGTCGGCCGTCTGAATCACGCGCCCTCTCTCCATCCAAACGGCGCAGCTGGCCGGAGACTGTCTGAGATTTCACCCCAATCGATAACCGTGTACAATTATGTTAGCCTCAGGCCACTTTCCAAGAATCCTAGTCGGCCCCTTGTACTTTTCACAATTTGGGTCCAAAAACCGAGGATATTTTCGAATTTTCTCAAAGAACCCCAGAAATACGTTTGCAGATATCATTTTATATGGTTTCTGGTAGCCTCAGGCCGCTTTCTATGAACCCTGGAAGTATAACGGTGGTTTTGGCTGTTTTTAGCGGTTCCTCAGCGTTTTTCTTGTTTCCCATGGATACTTTTGATCTACTTCTTTCTGCCAATCACCTTTAATTATTGGAACCACAAATCACTAGTTTGGCATCGATTAAACAAACTCTTTTGACTTGACAGTGACGTATCTAAGTTTCTGGAGCCATGCTCTATTTTCTGAAACAATCAGTTCAAATTTTCCCATTCCTTTTGTTTCTCAAGTTCTGAAAGTGCCAAATCGTTTAGTCTTTTCAAGAAATCCCCCAAAAGTTCAAATTTCTCTTTGTCCTTGCCTTACATCCCTCTCCTCCCTTCGGCAGTCTGAATCACGCGCCCTCTCCCCATCCAAACGCCGCAGCTGGCCGGAGAGTGTCGGCGATTTCACCCCAATCGATAACATCGTATTTTATCCTGATTTGGCCGCAAAACTAAAGACATTATGTACTTTCGTAGTATTCCGAGAAAAGTAGCAGACGCTCTTTTGGCAGTTCTTTTGATCTACCGCTTTCCCTTGGCCACAGACAAAAAAGACACTTTTGAGAGAAAAGTGATGTGCCATTCATCATACCTGGCGAACTTTCTGGAAGCCACATTTTTCTCACGCCTAATATTCAAAATCCGATGAATTGCCGTTTTTTCTGGCGTCGGAGCGCTTCGTCACCCCTGTTTTCGCCCTCCCCTCGGCGCCCTCGTCTGGGGGCGATCGCAGATGAGGGATCGATACTGATTTTCTGTCCCTTGAATAGACGAAGTCTTTGGCGCGCATTCTTAGTTTCGAAATCCCTCTCTCCTCCGTGCCCAGCTGTACCGTCCACCTCTATTTCACACATAATCGATGGGCGCTCGAATTCAACCGCCTCGTCTGTCTGTCTGTCTGTCTCTCTCTCTCTCTGTCTCTCTCTCTCTCTCTCTCTCTCTCTGTCTCTCTCTCTAATCTTTGGCCCTTCCGATCATCTTTAGCTTACACTTTCTGCCTCTTTCGACCGTTTCCGGTGTTTATGCCCGATGACCTTGATAAAGAGGATCGGATTTCTTTCTTTGTTCTCATCCAGATGTTATGCCATCGCCTGTCGCTACAGTATCCTTCCCGACTCATTTTACCTTTCCTGCCTCTTCATTCCCTTTCCTTGGCGGTCCAGGGACCCCATCCGATTTCCTACCCTTCATTTCTACCCATGCCTTTCAATCCCAACTATTTCTATTGAAAAACCCAGTTTTGACCTAAAATTTCGGCTAAACATGTACTTTCTATTGAAAATTTAGGTAAAAACTTGGATTTACGTTAGAAACTGCAAAACTGCTCACCTTACCTTTAGAAATGGCTCAAAATTGCCAAATTTCGGTCGCAAAAGTTGCAAATGAGCACTTTCTTTCGTTTCTATGACATCATCTTGCTGAAATTCCCCTTCTATCCCCTCCGAGAGCAGATTTCCCCAGATGGCCATCACCTGGAAAGGGCAGAACTCTTTTTCTCCGATCGGGACCCTTAGTCACCCCTGTTTACGTCTATCCCTTCTTCGCTAGGCCGATCCACCACCATTTTGAGAGAGGGATCGATTTTTGTTTAGAATTTAGAATGTAAAAGGAAGTTTTGCTTGTTTTTACCAATTACCCAATGGGCTCGAACCTTTTTCGCGATTTCTTCTGCGTCTCACCACCCGCCCGCCGCTTTCGCTTTAAAAGGCCGCTCGGCAGCCTAGTCCTAGTCGCTGTTTCTCCGTGGCGCAGTGGTAAAAGTCTCGCTCCATAAGCCGAAGGTCCCTGGTTCGACTCCCCACCCCTGAAAACTTTTTGCTTTTTGTTAATTCTCTTTCTACATGTGTTTACACCTCTTTTGCTTCCTAATCTTTACTTTAGGACAGTCATACATACTCGTCCGTTTCCAATTCAAGAAAAACATGTATTAATCCAGGATCCCTTTTTCTACGACTCGGTGAAGGAACACTTAAGGTAGGACTTACGCTATATTTTATTAATTTTGTTGAAACGACTAGTTTAAAATGAGTTTAATAAAAAAAACTTTAAAAGAAAGAAAAAGGTGGAAAAAATTGGAATTTAAGCATTTTTAAAGGAATCACACTTACTTATTGAAGTAATATTAATGAATTTCTTTTGAAAATGTAAAGAATCCGAAATTGTTGTTGTCAGAGGGCAAATTCTCCTGTCAACAGTTCTTCGGAATCAACATTCAGCTTCAACCTTGAGCTGTAAGTTGTTTTGAACTGGTTTTTACAAAGTTTTAAACTTTTATTTCTTTTTCTGAATAAAATCTTCAGCCGAGAACACATTGGGGGCTCATCGTCGGGGTCAGATGGGTGGAGCTTAAAGTGTTCAAACTGGCGGCGAGACCTATTGGCCTATAATTAAAATTGTTTTTTGCAGTTAGTCACAGCTGGGTCAGGCGAACATCCTCAACGACATCTACAATCCTCTTCTTCCAACGGCTCCGCGCGTTCCGTCGTTTTCGTTTGAAGCTTACATGGATCTTCACCGTCAGCTACTTGATCCCATTTTTCGCAGCTATCAGCCCACTTCTCAGAACACATCTACTCAATCGTCTGAATAGTTCCTTTTTCTGATATCTCTACTAACTTCTTGGACACCATTGAACTAATAACCAACATGCAAGTAATTGGTGTTAATAAATTCATTATATTTTTATTTTTATAATGTCGGGCGACTGCTGATTTCTTTCTCCTCTTTGTGGAATATGTTGTAGCGGCGTTCCTGTTTGGCTTGAGGACGGCCGGGTGGAAGAGCTTGGCGAGAGTGACCGTATGATCACGATTTTCTTGTACTTATTTCAATAGCATCTGATGGTACATCTGATGGTGACCGTAATTTCATCAGTGACGTCAATGCCCAGCACCTTCACGTGCCATCTTGTACCATCGTCATCGTGAAAGAAGTTGGAGAATCTGCTCGAACCTGTTTAGGTAACGCGCTTTCTAGAAGCATCTAAGACAAGCGGGTAAGAAGTTTACAAGCAACACCTAGGAAACCGAAGTATCTGACTATTTCAAATGAAGTCTTCTTGGAGGTCTTTGAAAAGCACGCATTTTGTTTGCATCGTGACAACCATCGTCATCATTTTGAGCCAAAAGGTAGGAGCTTGTACTTTGCTTCAATGTTTGGTTTTTCAGAAAACTACTTGGCCATTGAGAAGGCTCCCGGTCTCACGTTCAAGGAGGATCCCAAGGACAAGACCTACGTGCGAGAAGGAAGACGTTGGAACGTGATCAATGACGACAGGTAGGACTAAGAGAGAGAGAGAGAGAGAGAGAGAGAGAGAGAGAGAGAGAGAGAGAGAGAGAGGAGATAGAGAGAGAGCGAGAGCATAGAAAAAGAACACAAAAATTGACTTTGTAAACCGTAAAGAGTATTCTTTTCAGCTTTCTTTTAGACTTCAAGCACCTCCCTTCGTCTGACAGACCAATCTTTGATTTTATCTTTTAAAATAATAAAAATATGTTCTTTTATTCTTTTTAATGCAATCTTGGGTTGAATCCCATTGCTATCTCTATTGATTTTAATTGTATGTAGCTAATTTTAGTTTCAGGAATCGAGTCGAAGTGGGATTTTTTCTCAGCATCGTCTATGTTTTGCTATTTTTATTCAGTTCTTTTTAAAACTAGCATTTAACTTCATCACATTTTATTTTCCTTAAATATAAATTTTGAAATTACATTTTGAATTTTGAATTTGAAAAACGCAATTTTCTCTCTTTGTTTCGGTGGAGCGCGCTTTTTGCGTTGAAAATTTCTCGTTTTGCCTACTTTCCCGCACCGCCGTCCTTTCTACATCGAATTTTACGGAAATAATCAATAGTCGCTTGAATCCCGCGGTTATATTCAAATTTACACGCTTTTTCACAAGATACGGCTGGGCAGACCTTTAAAATCCGCCTGAAACCAGTGAAAAAGGCCATCTTTTGGCATTCCATTGACTTGGTGGCACTCGTACAATCCACCGAACTTTCTGGATGTAACATGTTCTCACGCAAGATCTTCAAATTCCGATGATTGGCCGTTTTTTCTCTCTTCGGGGCGCTTCGTCACCCCTGTTTTCGCACTCCCCTCGGCGCCCTCGTCTGGGGGCGATCGCAGATGAGGGATCGATGCTGATTTTCTGCCCCTCGAATAAACGAAGTCTTTGGCGGGCGTTTTTAGTTTCGAAAGTCCTCTCTCCTGCGTGCCCAGCTGTACCGTTTGCCTCTAATTCACCCACAATCGATAGGTGCCTTCATGCGCTCGTCGCTGACTTTTCCCCGCGGCGCCCGCAGCAGACCGCATAGCATCGGTGGTTCAGTGGTAGAATGCTCGCCTGCCACGCGGGCGGCCCGGGTTCTATTCCCGGCCGATGCAATTCTTTTGCTTTTACGATTTTATTCAGCCTTGTTTTGAGTTAATTATTACTTATCCCCCTTTTCCTACCAACGCCGCGGAATGGCTTTTGCGCGCGCTTGTTTTACGGCGTCTGGCGCACAGTTGCGCAAGCCACTCGGCAACAGTTGGGCACTGGCACTGTCCTCATTAGCGGTTGTAATACCAGGCGCTACCTGTACAGAAACCTGAGGAATGCTACTTAGTCTCTCTCTCAGTTTACGTCTTCGCCGCTTCCGACTGTTTATGCTAATTATGCCCGATGACCTTGATAAAAGGATCGGATTTCATCTCCTCCCTTTGTTCTCATCCAGATATGATCACGGCTGCACCTCTGCCTTTTTTTCACAAAACAGTCGATTCCTTGAAAAGAAAGAGTGATTTGGAAAACTTCTCTTATCTTAGAGTTAGGTCACCAAAGTTTGATCTACCTCACCCACAACCTTCCTAAACTTCACCAAACAGTCTTCAGTTTGTCACTTCCCTCTATTCCTCAGATGACAGTCAGGATGACAATTCTCAACTCCCTTCCTTTGTCTCCGCTACCGTATCCTTCCAGAAACCCGCGGCCGTCCCAGTGGGAGCGCGGGGCCGCTGCCCCAGCCGCCGCCCCGCCGCCAGAAGTCCCCCTTCGCCCGTCATATTCGCCCCTCATTTGCCCTTTCCTCTCTCGTCATTCTCCTCCTTTTCGTTTGCCATGACGGGGAGGGATTTGATCGCATTTCATGCGTTAGAATTCATCTTTTCGGTATAATTTAGTTTCTTCTAATTCGAATTTTGAAATCACGTTTTGAATTTTGAACGGATTTCACGGCTGTATTCCAATTTTCACGTTTTTCTAATAAAAAAGCCGGACAGACCTTTAAAATCCACCTGACACCAACTTTTGACAAATTGGGACAAGTAACCCGTAGAACCTATCGAACTTTCTGGATGCCACATATTTCTCTCTCATAATATTCAAATTCCGATGATTGGCCGTTTTTCTGGCGTCGGGGCGCTTCGTCACCCATGTTTTCGCACTCCCCTCGGCGCCCTCGTCTGGGGGCGATCGATACTCATTTTCTGTCTCTCGAATAGATGAAGTCTTTGGCGCGCTCTTTTAGTTTCGAAATCCCTCTCTCCTCCGTGCCTAGCTGTACCGTCCACCTCGATTTCACACACAATCGATGGGTGCTCGAATTGCAGAGGCGTCTGCTTTCCCGCTTTATATATATATATATATATATATATATATATATATATATATATATCTCCTCTTTGGCTCAAAAGATTAAGAAGTTGAATCTGAGCATGCACCCGTTAAAATGACATCATCTTTTGCTTACGCTTCCCCTGCTCGCGACTGTTTACTGTGTTTATACGCGATGACCTTGATAAAGAGTATCGGATTTCTTCCTTTGTTCTCATCCAGATGTTATGCCATTTTCTGCAGCTACAGTATCCTTCCCCGTCGCCAGAAGTCTCTTTTCGCTTGTCACCTGACTCATTTGCCCTTTCCTGCCTCAACATTCCCCTTCCTTGGGGGTTCCGGCGACCCCACCTAATCTCTTGCCCTTCCTTTCTACCCATTCCTATCAATCCTAACCATTTCTATTGAAAAACCCACTTTTCACCGAAAATTCTGGTTAAACATGTAGTTTCGATTGAAACTGTAGATTAAAGCTTAGATTTACGAACTGCAAATCTACGTAACGTATCTTTAAGATACGGCTCTAAACAATTTTCGATTAAGAACTCCCAAATAAGCATTCACTTCCGTTAAAATGACATCATCTTGCAGATATTCCCCTTCTATCCCCGCCGAACAGATTTCACCAGATGGTCATCACCTGGAAAGGGCAGGACACTTTTTCTCTCATCGGGGCCCTTAGTCACCCCTGTTTACGTTTATCCCTTCTTCGCTAGGCCGATCAACCGCAATTTTGAGAGAGGGGTCGATTTTGTTTAGAAAAATCTTAGGTAAAGGAAAGTTCTGCTAGTTCCGACTTCTCTTTTGTTATTCGCCCACGCCTTGCAGATATGCCCGCATCTACTCCACAGATTGTTCCAAATTTGCGAGCACCCCACGGATGTATCCAAATCTACCCGTTTTTCACCCGAAAAAGCTGGAGAGACCTTTAAAATCTTCCTCAAGCCTGTAAAAAAGGCCACCTTTTGACAATCCAGTGACTTGGCACTCGCAGAATCCACCGAACTTTCTGGATGTAACATTTTTTCACGCATACAATTCAAAATCCGATGATTGGCCGTTTTTTCTGGCGTCGGGGCGCTTCGTCACCCCTGTTTTCGCACTCCCCTCGGCGCCCTTGTCTGGTGGCGATCGCAGATGAGGGATCGATACTCATTTTCTGTCCCTCGAATAGTCGAAGTCTTTGGCGCGCGTTTTTACTTTCGAAATCCCTCTCTCCTCCGTGCCCAGCTGTTCCGTCCACCTCTAATTCACACACAATCGATGGGTGCTCGAATTCCAATGCGTCTCCTTTTCTAACACACACTCTTTTACCAAAATCCAGTTTTCACCGAAAATTTCGGTTAAACATGCACTTTCGATTGAATATTTAGGTAAAACCGGATTTCCCTTAGAAACTGCAAAACTACCCAATTTATCGTTAAGATATGGCTCAAAACTGTAAACTTTCGGCTGAAAAGTCGAGAAAAAGCATTCATTTTCGTTAAAATGACCAGATGGCCATCACCTGGAAAGGGCAGAACACTTTTTCTCCGATCGGGGCCCTTAGTCACCCCTGTTTACGTCTATCCCCTCGTCTCTAGGCCTGTACACTCCGATTTCGAGAGAGGCATCGGATTTGTTTAGTATATTCGTAGTAAAAGAAACGTTATGCTAGTTTTTACGTGAACACACACACACACACACACACTCTCTCTCTCTCTCTCTCTCTCTTCCTCTTGCGCCGGTTCCGCGAGAGCACTAGGTAAAGCAAGGTGACCTTCTTTCTGAATGAACTTTCTGGATGAGATATATTTCTCACTCTTAATATTCAAATGACGATGATTGACCGTTTTTTCTGGCGTCGGGGGCTTCGTCACCCCTGTTTTCGCACTCCCCTCGTTGCCTGGCGCACAGTTGCGCAAATTACGCAACCAAGTGGGGGCTCTCAGGCAACTGGTGGACAGTGGCCCCATTAGGCAGTGTAATAGCAGGCGGCACCTACCCAGACACTCAGCCAGCGAGCCATTTTAGGCAGACTGTCTCTGTCTCTGTGTTTGTCTGTCTGTCTCTCTCTCTGTCCCCTCTTTTTCTCCATTCTGGGCTCTTAGTCACCCCTGTTTACGTCTATCCCTTCTTCGCTAGGCCGATATTCCACCATTTCAACAGAGGGGGGTCAATTTTTCCTAGAATTCTAGTAGTAAAAGAAAAATACTTTTGTTTTTGCTATTTACCAACCGTTCTGTACATTTACTTAGATTTTCGCCGTTAATTCTTGTCATTTTCCTCAAAAGAATAAGTGGATTCCTCAAAAACACAGCGTTATTTTGAAATTCTCCGTTTTCTCTCGCCTTTGATCTCCAGGATTTGATATACCCTCTCCAGAACCTTCTGAAACTTCGCCTAACAGTCTTCAGTTTTGGAACTGTCCTCTAATCAATCGATAAATGTCATGATGGCAATTCCCCTCCTCTATCGCCGCTACCGTATCCTTCCAGAAAGCCGCGGCCTCCCCAGCCGCCGCCCCGCCGCCAGAAGTCCCCCTTCGCCCATCATAATGAGTCATTTGCCCTTTCCTCTCTCATCATTCTCTTCCTATCGATGACCGAAAAACAGATTTCTTTCGATTTTGCCGCTTTTTCGTCGTTTTCCACCCAATTCTATCAAACTTTTCTGTGTTCACACGCTTTTGAATGCCTCCAATTTTGCTCAAACCCTATTGAAAGATCCAATTTTATCAGAACTCTCACAAATCAGGCATTTTCCTCGGACAAAAAACGTTCGTTGGCCCGAAAAGCGTGTTTCCGCCCTTGGATTCACATTTACTAAGAAAAAGGTCATGAGTTCGATTCCAAATGGTGCATTTTGAGTTTGCCCAATGCTAAACTCTATTATTCGCTATATTTTACTAATTCAAACTGTTTTATACCTTTATAATTCAAATCAATACACTTCTTGAGTACGAACTTGGCTAAACGACGACGATGGCTCGTTTTTTCTCATCGGGGTCCTTAGTCACCCCTGTTTTCGCACTCCCTTCGGCGCCCTCGCATGGGGGCGATCGCAGATGAGGGATCGAGAGAGATTTTCTGTCTTTCGAATAGACGAAGTCTTTGGCGCGCTTTTATCATATCGATTGAAAGAGGTCCCTTTAAAAGGTGTCAGCCAGCTTGACTGATGCCAAAACCGCTTTCAACCCGTCCCACCCGACTCGATTCGTTTCGGCTCGCTTACGTTAAAATGCACTAAGCAGGAGGACACGGGTTCGATCCCAGTCGGCGCAGTTTCTTTTCACCTTATCTTTTAACGGTAACTCAACACAGTTTTCCTGGATTTACCTTACCTCGATGTTTTAAATCATTTTCCCCCAAAACAAGTGACAGATTCCTATAAAAAAAGGGAAACTTTTCTTTTCTTTTGCCTTAGACCTCCAAAGTTTGATCAACCCTTCCCACAACCTTCTGAAACTTCTCCTAACAATCATGATGACAATTGCCCTCTGTCGCCGCTACCTTATCCTTCCTGGAAAGCGGTGGCCGTCCCAGTGGGCGGGGCCGCTGCCCAGCCGCCGGCCACCCCGCCGCCAGAAGTCCCCCTTTCGCCCGTCATAATGAGTCACTTGCCCTTTCCTCTCTCGTCATTCTCTTCCTATTGATGACCGAAAGCCTAAAGAAAGCCAACCTATTTCGATTTTATCGCCTTTCATGCGTTCCGCTCTGAATGCCTCCAATTTCGCTCCAAACCTACTGAAATATCGTCAGAATTCTCACAGATCAGGCATTTCCTCAGAACAAATCTTTTCACCTTCTGTTTTAGCGGTAAATCAACACAGTTTACCTCGATTTACCTGTTTCGTTTCAAATATATTGAAAAAGAGCTCGTCCAGCCATGACTCGTCCCGTTTAAACTCGCCTGGGCAAAAATTCAAAAAATCAGATGTGAACAAATGGGATCTTAATCATTTTTCAACAAACAAGTGATGAATTCCTATAAAAAGGCAGAATTGGCAGAATTCTCCCTTTCTTTTGCCTTAGATCTCCAGGTTTTGATCTACCCAACCCACAACCTTTTCACCAAGGTTTTGATCAATTTTTCGCCTGTCATAATGAGTCACTTGCCCTTTCCTCTCTCGCCATTCTCTTGCTATTCATGACCGAAAGCCTAAAGAAAGCCAACCTTTTTCGATTTGATCGCTTTTCATGCGTTTCCCACCCACTTCTATCAAATTTTTCTGTGTTCACACGCCTTTGAATGCTTCCAATTTCACTCCAAACCTATTGAAATATCGTCTTTCATCAGAATTCTCAGAGATCAATCATTTTTTCCCAGAAAAAAAACTTTCGATTGCCCGAAAAAGGTGTTTCGGCACTTGAATTCACATTTACAAAGAAAATGGTCACGGGTTCGATCCCTATCGGTGCATTTTGAGTTTATTCAATGCTAAACTCTATTATTCGCTATATTTCACTAATTAAAACTGTTTTCTAACTTTATAATTCACATCAATACACTTTTTATGTTCAAACTTGGCTAAAAGACGACGATGGCTCGTTTTTTTCTCGTCGGGGCCCTTCGTCCCCCATGTTTTCGCACTCCCCTCGGCGCCCT
>JAJQXH010000049.1:2775000-2780000 GCA_022343465.1 Oscheius sp. G VE-2021
GGTTACCCAGACTCCCTAAAAGCGGCCAGAGGTTACCCAGATTCATTAAAAGCGGCCTGAGGTCACCCAGATTCATTCAAAACGGCCTGAGGTCACCCAGATTCCTTGAAAGCGGCCTGAGGCCACCCAGATTCGTTAAAAGCGGGCCTTAGGTCACCCAGATTCATTGGAAGCGGCCTGAGGTTACCCAGATTCATTGGAAGCGGCCTGAGGTCACCCAGATTCATTAAAGGCGGCCTAAGACTACCTAGATGTATTAAAAGCGGCCTGAGGTCACACATATTCATTAAAAACGGCCTGAGGTCACCCAGATTCATTAAAAGCGGCCTGAGGTCACCCAGAATCATTAAAAGCGGCCTGAGGTTACCCAGATTCCCTACAAGCGGCCTGAGGTCACCCAGATTCCCTAAAAGCGGCCTGAGGTCACCTAGATTCTTTAAAAGCGGCCTGAGGTCCCCCAGATTGATTTAGAGCGGCCTGAGGGCACCAAGTTTCATTCAAAGCGGCCTGAGGTCACCCAGATTGATTTAGAGCGGCCTGAGGTCACCCAGATTGATTTAGAGCGGCCTGAGGTCTCCATGATTCATTAAAAGCGGCCTTAGGTCACCTAGATTCATTTAGGGCGGCCTGAGGTTACCCAGATTCCTTCAAAGCGGCCTGAGGTCACCCAGATTCCTTAAAAGCGGCCTGGGGTTACCCAGATTCTTTAAAAGCGGCCTGAGGTCACCCAGATTCTTTAAAGGCGGCCTGTGGTTACCCAGACTCCCTAAAAGCGGCCAGAGGTTACCCAGATTCATTAAAAGCGGCCTGAGGTCACCCAGATTCATTCAAAACGGCCTGAGGTCACCCAGATTCCTTGAAAGCGGCCTGAGGCCACCCAGATTCATTGAAAGCGGCCTGAGACCACCCAGATTCATTGAAAGCGGCCTGAGGCCACCCAGATTCCTTGAAAGCGGCCTGAGGTCACCCAGATTCCTTAAAAGCGGCCTGGGGTTACCCAGATTCTTTAAAAGCGGCCTGAGGTCACCCAGATTCTTTAAAGGCGGCCTGTGGTTACCCAGACTCCCTAAAAGCGGCCAGAGGTTACCCAGATTCATTAAAAGCGGCCTGAGGTCACCAAGATTCATTCAAAACGGCCTGAGGTCACCCAGATTCCTTGAAAGCGGCCTGAGGCCACCCAGATTCATTGAAAGCGGCCTGAGGCCACCCAGATTCCTTGAAAGCGGCCTGAGGTCACCCAGATTCATTGAAAGCGGCCTGAGGTCACCCTGATTCATTGAAAGCGGCCTGAAGTCGCCCAGATTCATTCAAAGCGGCCTGAGGTCACTCAGATTCATTGGAAGCGGCCTGTGGTCACCCAGATTCATTCAAAGCGGCCTGAGGTCACTCAGATTCATTTAGGGCGGCCTGAGGTCACCCAGATTCATTAAAAGCGGCCTGAGGTCACCCTGATTCATTGAAAGCGGCCTGAAGTCGCCCAGATTCATTCAAAGCGGCCTGAGGTCACTCAGATTCATTGGAAGCGGCCTGTGGTCACCCAGATTCATTCAAAGCGGCCTGAGGTCACTCAGATTCATTGGAAGCGGCCTGTGGTCACCCAGATTCATTCAAAGCGGCCTGAGGTCACCCAGATTCCTTGAAAGCGGCCTGAGGCCACCCAGATTCGTTAAAAGCGGGCCTTAGGTCACCCAGATTCATTGGAAGCGGCCTGAGGTTACCCAGATTCATTGGAAGCGGCCTGAGGTCACCCAGATTCATTAAAGGCGGCCTAAGACTACCTAGATGTATTAAAAGCGGCCTGAGGTCACACATATTCATTAAAAACGGCCTGAGGTCACCCAGATTCATTAAAAGCGGCCTGAGGTCACCCAGAATCATTAAAAGCGGCCTGAGGTTACCCAGATTCCCTACAAGCGGCCTGAGGTCACCCAGATTCCTTAAAAGCGGCCTGAGGTCACCTAGATTCTTTAAAAGCGGCCTGAGGTCCCCCAGATTGATTTAGAGCGGCCTGAGGGCACCAAGTTTCATTCAAAGCGGCCTGAGGTCACCCAGATTGATTTAGAGCGGCCTGAGGTCACCCAGATTGATTTAGAGCGGCCTGAGGTCTCCATGATTCATTAAAAGCGGCCTTAGGTCACCTAGATTCATTTAGGGCGGCCTGAGGTTACCCAGATTCCTTCAAAGCGGCCTGAGGTCACCCAGATTCCTTAAAAGCGGCCTGGGGTTACCCAGATTCTTTAAAAGCGGCCTGAGGTCACCCAGATTCTTTAAAGGCGGCCTGTGGTTACCCAGACTCCCTAAAAGCGGCCAGAGGTTACCCAGATTCATTAAAAGCGGCCTGAGGTCACCCAGATTCATTCAAAACGGCCTGAGGTCACCCAGATTCCTTGAAAGCGGCCTGAGGCCACCCAGATTCATTGAAAGCGGCCTGAGACCACCCAGATTCATTGAAAGCGGCCTGAGGCCACCCAGATTCCTTGAAAGCGGCCTGAGGTCACCCAGATTCCTTAAAAGCGGCCTGGGGTTACCCAGATTCTTTAAAAGCGGCCTGAGGTCACCCAGATTCTTTAAAGGCGGCCTGTGGTTACCCAGACTCCCTAAAAGCGGCCAGAGGTTACCCAGATTCATTAAAAGCGGCCTGAGGTCACCAAGATTCATTCAAAACGGCCTGAGGTCACCCAGATTCCTTGAAAGCGGCCTGAGGCCACCCAGATTCATTGAAAGCGGCCTGAGGCCACCCAGATTCCTTGAAAGCGGCCTGAGGTCACCCAGATTCATTGAAAGCGGCCTGAGGTCACCCTGATTCATTGAAAGCGGCCTGAAGTCGCCCAGATTCATTCAAAGCGGCCTGAGGTCACTCAGATTCATTGGAAGCGGCCTGTGGTCACCCAGATTCATTCAAAGCGGCCTGAGGTCACTCAGATTCATTTAGGGCGGCCTGAGGTCACCCAGATTCATTAATAGCGGCCTGAGGTCACCCTGATTCATTGAAAGCGGCCTGAAGTCGCCCAGATTCATTCAAAGCGGCCTGAGGTCACTCAGATTCATTGGAAGCGGCCTGTGGTCACCCAGATTCATTCAAAGCGGCCTGAGGTCACTCAGATTCATTGGAAGCGGCCTGTGGTCACCCAGATTCATTCAAAGCGGCCTGAGGTCACTCAGATTCATTCAAAGCGGCCTGAGGTCACTCAGATTCATTTAGGGCGGCCTGAGGTCACCCAGATTCATTGGAAGTGGCCTGAGGCCACCCTGATTCATTGAAAGCGGCCTGAGGTCACCCAGATTCATTGGAAGTGGCCTGAGGTCACCCAGATCCTTTGAAAGCGGCCTGAGGTCACTCAGATTCATTTAGGGCGGCCTGAGGTCACCCAGATTCATTAAAAGCGGCCTGAGGTCACCCATTAAAAGCGGCCTGAGGTTGCCCAGATTCATTTAGGGCGGACTGAGGTTGCCCAGATTCATTCAAAGCGGCCTTTAAAAGTTTTGAAATTTTAGTTTACGATGTCTGCTAATGAGGCTTCCTTCCAGCGTATACTCCTTGCCGGAGTCCCACCCCACAACATGGCAATGGTTATGAAAAAGGTATTTTGGTCTAGTTTTGAAACCACCAATTTTATTTTTATCAGATGTGAACGCTGGGCATCACCCGCATGTGCAAGATGGACCGCAGCTCTAACTGGAAAAGGGAGGAACTGTCTGCCAAGGATGGAAGCCAGTGTGCCGTCCTTCTGAAGTAGGTGTTAATTTTAAAACGAACTCATTGTTATTTTTCAGGATGCCCTCTCTTGGCACCAGTGTGAAGGAGACTCTGAGCGGATTTGCGTTCTACTATTATCTGGTTAGTTATTCCAATTCAATAAAAGTGAAATCAAAAAATATTGATTGATGTTTTTGGGTCCTGAAGAGATCGCGTGCCAGAACGCAAAAAATGAAATCTAGCGGATGGAACTCAGTAAAGTATCAATATCAAAAAAATAAAAAAAACTATCAATTATCAAATATCAAAAAATATATTAGGTACAAACAAGTGAAATAAAAAAATATTGATTCATATTTTGGGGTCCTGAAGCGATCGCGTGCCAGGACTTTGCAGAAGATCAATTTTCGCTGAAATATTGAAATGAGGCAGCGAAAAATGCAAAAAGTCGCGCTTTTTGGCCAAAATTTTAGGTTAAAATGAATTTTTTTTTTCATTTTTTTTCTTTTTTTTTAAAATATTTGGACGCGGAATTTTATGTAGAATTTTAGAATGCGAGTGAAGAGCGGTTGGCTTAGCGCGTGTGAATGTGAGGATATGCGAAAGTGAGAGTGTGTCTAGCGGATGGAATTCAATAATGTATCAATGAATAAATCAATAGATTAGGTAGAAAAAAAAGTGAAATCAAAAAATATTGATTGATATTCTTGGGTCCTGAAGCGATCGCGTGCCAGGACTTTGCAGAACATCAATTTTTGCTCAAATATTGAAATGAGGCAGCGAAAAATGCAAAAAATCGCGCTTTTTGGCCAAAATTTTAGGTTAAAATGAATTTTTTAAACCAAAAATAGGCGTTTCATTTTTTTTTTTAATATTTTTAAGCGAAATTGTATGTGGAATGCCAATGTTGCCCGAAATATTGAAATGAGGCGGCGAAAAATTAAAATAGTCGCGCTTTTTTGCGCTTTTGGGCAAAATTTTGGTTTTAAAATAGATTTTTAAACCAAAATTAGGCGTTACTGATTTCTATTAAGTATTAATGAACTCAATTAAGTATTAATCGATAGCTTATTCAAAAACAACGTAAAATCAAAAAAACATTGATTGATATTTTTAGGTCCTGAAGCGATCGCGCGCCAGGACTTTGCAGAACATCAATTTTTGCTGAAATATTGAAATGAGGTAGCGAAAAATGCAAAAAATCGCGCTTTTTAGCGCTTGTTGGCCAAAATTTTAGGTTAAAATGGATTTTTTAAACCAAAAAAAAGCGTTTCAGTTTTTTTAAAATATTTAGACGCGGAAT
>JAJQXH010000049.1:2785000-2885000 GCA_022343465.1 Oscheius sp. G VE-2021
TCTATCCAAAGCGACCTTAGGCTGTATGATTTCTGTTAAAAGCGGCCTAAGGTGGTCTGTTTTCTATTAAAAGCGGCGTGAGGATGTCTGATGTCTGTACAAAGCGGCCTGAGGCCTGCTTTCTGTCAAAAGCGGCCTGAGGCACCTGCTTTCTGTCAAAAGCGGCCTCAGGCTGCCCGCTTTCTAAGAAAAGCGGCCTGAGGTTGACTCTTTCTATCAAAAGCGGCCTAAGGTGGTCTGTTTTCTATTAAAAGCGGCGTGAGGATGTCTGATGTCTGTACAAAGCGGCCTGAGGCCTGCTTTCTGTCAAAAGCGGCCTGAGGCACCTGCTTTCTGTCAAAAGCGGCCTCAGGCTGCCCGCTTTCTAAGAAAAGCGGCCTGAGGTTGACTCTTTCTATCAAAAGCGGCCTAAGGTGGTCTGTTTTCTATTAAAAGCAGCCTGAGGCTGTCTGATTTCTTCAAAAGCGGCCTGAGGCTGCCTGTTTTCTGTCAAAAGCGGCCTAAGACTGCCTTCTTTCTGCCAAAAGCGGCCTGAGGCTGTCTGATTTCTTTCAAAAGCGGCCTGAGGCTGTCTGAATTCTATCCAAAGCGACCTTAGGCTGTATGATTTCTGTTAAAAGCGGCCTAAGGTGGTCTGTTTTCTATTAAAAGCGGCGTGAGGATGTCTGATGTCTGTACAAAGCGGCCTGAGGCCTGCTTTCTGTCAAAAGCGGCCTGAGGCACCTGCTTTCTGTCAAAAGCGGCCTCAGGCTGCCCGCTTTCTAAGAAAAGCGGCCTGAGGTTGACTCTTTCTATCAAAAGCGGCCTAAGGTGGTCTGTTTTCTATTAAAAGCAGCCTGAGGCTGCCTGCTTTCTGTCAAAAGCGGCCTGAGACTGCCCGCGTTTTAAGAAAAGCGGCCTGAGGCTGTCTGATTTCTGTCAAAAGCCGCCTGAGGTTGTCTGATTTTTTTCAAAAGCGGCCTGAGGTTGCCTGCTTTCTGTCAAAAGCGGCCTGAGGTTGCCTGCTTTCTGTCAAAAGCGGCCTTAGGATGTCTGATTTCCTTCAAAACCAGCCTGAGGCTGGCCGCTTTCTAAGAAAAGCGGCCTGAGGTTGCCTCTTTCTCTCAAAAGCGGCCTGAGGCTGTCTGATTTCTTTCAAAAGCGGCTAAAATAGTCTTTTACAAATTGAAATCAAGAAAATAGATCACTTTCAGCAATCCGGTTTCAAGCTGATTTCTGCCAAGAGCAGCTGACAACATCGAACAGAAGAAAAACCTACAATTCAATGATCATTCAAATAAAATAGTTGTTTTGTTAATTTCAATGCAAAATTGGGCTAATTGCCATTATTACTTAATGTATTGATTGTAAATTGTATAACTTGTGTTTTAGCAGCTGAACTACAAAGGATCGATCGTCTTCCACGTTTAAAACTCCTTTTTTTCTTTTTTTTTGCCTTTTTTTTATCATTTCTCAGCCCTTTTCAATCGAAATTGAGTTCCTCCCCTTTTTTGAAGACCCCCTCTCAGAGTTTTGGCATTAACCCCTGAAAACTTAAATCCAAACGACCAGGGTTCGATCCCCGCTAAGGCACTTTCTTTTGGATCCCTTGAAAATAGCTAAATTTGATTGAAAAGACATGGAAAATAAGGAACTTTTCATTTTGTCCCCAACCACCCTTGTTTTCGATCTATTTTTCCCTTTTTCTTCTTTTTTATTTTGTATTTCTCTCTTTTTCTCTTTCTAATCTTTACTTTAGGGCCTCATAGATAGGCCTTTTTTATATTTTTAAAGAAGAAAATGAAGTGAATTTGGAGTTCACCCTAGGATTCTCTTGGAGAAGGCTGGATTACCAGGTATGAAGGGAGGCAGGTAATCTACCTAAGGCCGCTTGACCGCTTTTGGCAGCCAAAGGCCGCTTATTTCACTTTTAGCAACCAAATGCCACTTGGGCCGCTTGAACCGCTTTTTGGCAGCCTAAGGCCGCTCAGTAAGTAAAACAGTTTTTGACATATAAAACTCGGGGGTAAAAAAGCTACTTTTGGGTTTAACGGGACAAGTATTCCATGCTTTAATGTGTTAGAAGCGGCCTGAGGTCACCCAGATTAAACTAGTTTACAAAAAGCGGCCTGAGGTTACTTCCAATTCACTAAAAGCGGCCTAAGATTACCTAGATTTATTAAAAGCGGCCTGAGGTAACGCAGAACTGAGTTTATTTTTTCGATTAAATGTTCTATTTTGAACCTCGTGGGGGTCAAAATCGATTTTCAATTCCGGGTTATCGCGGGCGGGCCCTCACATTGCTTCCAAGTGTTTGAAAGTTGATTTTCGGGTTTGATAACAATTTTTGAGCTGAAAAACAGCAATCGTTGAAAAATTAAGATCATGCGAATTTCTGTTAAACACCGGTCACGCAGAATTCTATTAAAAATGATTCCAAAATTTTGCTGTATATTTTATAAAAAACTTCAGAATTTCAAAAAATTGAATTTTTTTTTTCGAATTTCATTCTGAATTCATATAGGTATTGAAGTTTTCCCAACTTCGGTCCGGCAGAAGAACGGGAAGTATAAGGTTAGCAAGCTCGCAGCTGCAATCTTCAAACTGCTCAACAACACATTTGTTCTGGGAACTGTAGGAGGATTTGTGGACCCACACATATAACATCGGGCAGCTCAAGCAGAAGTTCCTCGAAAAATGTATGTTTTCAAAACCTGTAAAAACACTAAATGAAATGTTTAGGGGTCAATATGCCAAGAGGAACCACAGCCACAGGTCTGAAGACTTCTACAATTGCTACAAATGCCTTCTCGTTGCAACCCCCGCATACACGAGGTATGACTTTTTTTTAAAAAAAGTTTCTTATGCAATTTTTAGCATAAGCTCGAAGAAGAAGTGAGCAATCCATAGATCCTGGCGGCGATGATCATTTTAAAATAAAATTGATTATTTAATTCTTTCTTTGCCAGTAGGGGCTAATTTCCATTAATACCTAATGTATTGATTGTAAATTGTATACCTTTTGTTTCAGCAGCTGAACTACAAAGGATAGGATCGTCAGCTACTTTTAAAACTTATTTTATTCTTTTTTACACTTTTTTCATTTATCAGCCTTTTTAATCGAAATTGAGTTCCACCCCTTTTTGAAGACCCTCCTCTCAAATTTTTGACATTAACCCCTGAAAAATTAAATCCAAACGACCTGGGTTCGATCCCCGCTGAGGCACTTTCTTTTGGCTCCCTTGGAAAGAACTACCTAGATAGGAAAGACATGGAAAATAAGGAACTTTTCATTTTGTACCCTAACCTCCTTTCTTTTCGATATATTTTCCCTCTTTCTTTCTTTTTTGTGATGTTTTTTTTCTCTTTTTCTCTTTCTAATCTCTACTTTAGGCGTCATAGATAGGCCTCTTTTTTATATTTTAACAAGAAAATGAAGTAAAGTTGGAGTTCACCCTAGGATTCTCTAGGACAAGGCTGAGGAGAACACCAGGTATGAAGAATAAATAGCGGTCTTAAGTCACCCAGATTCAATAAAAGCGGCCTGAGGTTACCCAGATTCATTGAAAGCGGCCTTAGGTCACCCAGATTCATTCAAAGCTGCCTTAGGTCACCCAGATTCATTCAAAGCGGCCTGAGGTTATCCAGATTCATTAAAAGCGATGTTGCATAACTTTGAAAGTTCTTCATCTTGAATGTTTAGCGTCTCCTTCACCCTGGTTACACCAGCATCCACGTTGGCATGTTCCAGGAGATTCTGTGCGAATGGAAGGATGAGGGATGGTTCGAGTAAGTTTTTTTGTTGAAGATAAAGCTACGGCAAACTCAGAGGAGACCGTTTGACAAAAGAACACCTTCGGACCAAGGGCTATCACGCAGTGGTATAGTGGCAATCCGAGCAACTGGCATAGAAGAATCTTCGGAACTTTCTTGTAAGTGAATATCATTTTCATTTTTTTTCTTTTTCTTTCTTTTTAATTTTTGTTTTACAGCTACACTACCGCTGCAATGGTCGTCATTGACTCTGTCTGGTGACTTCCGCAAGAGGAACGATAGACTTTGCCTCTGCAGTACAAGAAGACGAAGAAAGCGCAAGAACTTCATCGACGAACATCTGCATTCGGGTAGGTAATTTGTTTTCGAAAAGACTGGGTGAAAAGAATTTGCAAAAAAAAATGAAGTAAAACAGTTATGTAGAAAATGGGTTAAAAGCGGCCTTAGGCTGTCTCCTTTTGTCAAAAGCGGCCTGAGGCTGTCTCCTTTTGTCAAAAGCGGCCTGAGGCTGTCTCCTTTTGTCAAAAGCGGCCTGAGGCTGTTTACTCTGCTTCAAAAGCGGCCTTAGACTGTCTGCTTTTTCTCAAAGGCGGCCTGAGGCTGTCTTTTTTCTCAAAAGCGGCCTGAGGCTGTCTCCTTTTGTCAAAAGCGGCCTGAGGCTGTCTCCTTTTAGTCAAAAGCGGCCTGAGGCTGTCTTTTTTCTCAAAAGCGGCCTGAGGCTGTCTCTTTTTGTCAAAAGCGGCCTGAGGCTGTCCCCTTTTGTCAAAAGCGGCCTGAGGCTGTCTCTTTTTGTCAAAAGCGGCCTGAGGCTGTATCCTTCTGTAAAAGGAGACAGCCTAAGGCCGCCTTTTACAGAAGGATACAGCCTCAGGCGGATTTTGAAAAAACGAGACAGCCTCAAGCTGCATTTGGCGGAAAGTAGACAGCCTCAGGCCGCTTTTGACAAAAGGAGACAAGCTCAGGCCGCCTTTTACAGAAGGATACAGCCTCAGGCCGCTTTTGACAAAACGAGACAGCCTAAGGCCGCTTTTGACAAAAGGAGACAGCCTAAGGCCGCTTTTGACAAAAGGAGACAACCTCAGGCCGCCTTTTACAGAAGGAGACAGCCTGAGGCCGCTTTTGACAAAAAGAGACAGCCTCAGGCCGCTTTTGACAAAAGGAGACAGCCTCAGGCCGCTTTTGACAAAAAGAGACAGCCTCAGGCCGCTTTTGAGAAAAAAGACAGCCTCAGGCCGCTTTTGAGAAAAAGCAGACAGTCTAAGGCCGCTTTTGATGCAGATGTCTTTTTCCTTTCAAAAGCGGCCTGAGGCTGTCTTTTTCCTGTCAAAAGCGGCCTGAAGATGTCTGATTTCTGTCAAAATCGGCCTGAGGCTGTCTGATTTCTTTCAAAGCGGCCTGAGGCTGCCTGCTGTCTGTCAAAAGAGAACTAGAAATCTTCTATTTTTAATTCTTAAAAGTACCTAAATTTTGCAAAATAGTCTTTTACAAATTGAAATCAAGAAAATAGATCACTTTCAGCAATCCGGTTTCAAGCTGATTTCTGCCAAGAGCAGCTGACAACATCGAACAGAAGAAAAACCTACAATTCAATGATCATTCAAATAAAATAGTTGTTTTGTTAATTTCAATGCAAAATTCGGTTAATTACCAATATTACTTAATGTATTGGTTGTAAATTGTATAACTTTTATTTCAGCAGCCTTTTTCCTTTTGAACTACAATGGATTGGATCGTCTTCCACTTTTAAAACACCTTTTATTCTTTTTTTTCACTTTTATTCATTTCTCAGGCTTTTCCAATCGAAATTGAGTTCCACCCCTTTTTGAAGACCCTCCTCTCAGAATTTTGACATTAACCCCTGAAAACTTGAAACCAAACGACCAGGGTTCGATCCCCGCCGAGACACTTTCGTTATTCCTTTGGAAATTCTAGAAAAACAAGGAAATTTTCATTTTGTCTTCCAAACTCCTTTGTTTTTATAATTTTCCCTCCTCCTTCCTTTGATGTATTTCTCTCTTTTTTCCTTTCTAACTTTACTTTAGGCGGTATATATTCGCTTCTATTTCAATCAAGAAATAAAAAATGGATTAAATTGTGGAGGAAGTCGGTATCTACGACAAAGCTAAGGAGAAAAACAGGTATGAATAGGCTAAATTTCTCATTTATTTCATTTTTTGACGCGTAAAAGCGGCCTGAGGTCCCCCAGTTTCTCTCAAAGCGGCCTGAGGTTGCTTCCAGTTCACAAAAAGCGGCCTGAGGTCATCCAGTTTCTTTAAAAGCGGCCTGAGGTTGCTTCCAGTTCAAATAAAGCAGCCTGAGGTCATCCAGTTTTTTTAAAAACGGCCTGAGGTTGCTTCCAGTTCACATAAAGCAGCCTGAGGTCATCCAGTTTTTTCAAAGCGGCCTGAGGTTGCTTCCAGTTCACAAAAAGCGGCCTGAGGTTACGCCTGACTTTTTATTTTAATTGAATATTCTAATTTGAACGTTTGGGGGTCAAAATTGCTTTTTCGATTCTGGGTTATCGCGGGCGTGCCCTCACGCCTCCATTTAAAAAAGTTTGAAAGTGGATTTATGGGTTCGATAACTGTTTTTGAGCTGAAAAAAAATGAAAAATCGATGTTTTAAAATGTCTCAAAAACTATTTGTTTTTATCCTAAATTAACTTGAAGGGAGGGAGGTCAGAAGTCGTCCACGTTACCAAAAAGCGGCCTAAGGCTGCCCAGATTCATTGAAAGCGGACTGAGGTCACTCAGATTCATTGAAAGCGGCCTGAGGTCATCCAGATTCATTGAAAGCGGCCTGAGGCTAAAATCTTGTTCTTAGAATTCGTTCAGTCAAAAATTGTTTATTTAAAGCAAGCATGTCCAAAATGAGGGCCGGGCCGAGCGTTTTGGGAGATGGGCCGGCTCGCTTACCAGGCAAACATCGAGGGTTCGGATCCACCCTGGGGCAAACTTTTTTGTTTTCTTTTTTAATACTTGTGATGAATTAAAAATGATGTTTATACCATTGCAGAACAAATTCAAACAGTTTATAAAGCGCACAAAAATTTTGGCTTTGGGCGGATCCGAACCCTCGATGTTTGTCTGGCGGGCCGGAACTTTCCATCTTCACTTCTCAAAAAGGTTGTTTTCAGTTGAACATGCCGATGCCATCCTGGAATTGTTCGAAGTCATGGTACCAGCCGATGCACACGGACTTTTTGCACCATCGTTCAAAAAGCTTGTTTCCTGGTGGCTCTTGGCTCTACATCATGGGCACCCGGTAAGGGTTTTCCACTTATTGGCGCATGCACACACACACACACACGCCACCGTTACACTTTGTTCGTGAAGCTTTCTTTAAGGAGCAAGTTCAATTTCTTTTGGCGGCTTTCTTGGAAATAGCTAATCTAGTTTGAAAAGAAAAAGTAATTTCACCATTTTTGGCACATCACTCCAAAAATTCATACGAAAATCTCACTTTTCCAACCCTCCCTTTCCGATCTTTTCTACATCCCTGTTCTCTTTTCTTTGTGAATTTTCCTTTTCTTGTCTTCATAATCTTTACTTTAGGGGTCTTATATACCCTTCTATATAATTTTCAAGAAATTCAAATGATTTGATCTGTTTTGGTGGAGACTAGCTCTGGAAGAACGACAAAGCAGAGGAGAACCACAGGTAAGTAACGCCTCTTTGAAAAAAAAGGTTTCCCAGTTTCATCAAAAGCGGCCTGAGGTTACCTGGATTCATTAAAAGCGGCCTGAAGTTACCCAGATTCCTTGAAAGCGGCCTGAAGTCACCCAGATTCATTAAAAGCGGCCTGAGGTCACCGAGATTGATTAAAAGTGGCCTGAGGTCACCCAAATTCATTAAAAACTGCCTGAGGTCACCCAGATGCATTAAAAGCGGCTGGAGGTCAGCCAGATGCTTTAAAAGCGGCCTGAGGTTACCCAGTTTCTTTAAAAGTAGCCTGAGGTCACCCAGAATCATTGAAAGATGTCTGACGTCACCCAGAATCGTTAAAAGCGGCCTGAGGTCACCCAGATTCATTAAAAGCGGCCTGAGGTCACCCAGATTCATTTAAAGCGGCCTGAGGTCACCCAAATCTCTTTAATTGACTCTCAAAAAACTCTCTTAAATTTTTCAGTTGACTTCTGCCGTTCTTCAGCAGTCAATGACTGCCAATTTGCGCACAATGCGCGAACCTCCCTCGTAAGTTCTTATTTGTTTTCCATTTCCTGAACTTTTCATTCGCGGAAAGCTTTTTATCATTCTTTTTGGTGAGAAGTCTGCGAGCCAATTTGAGAATGGTAATAATCTTTTATTTTGCGAAACAGCCAAGTTCAAAAAGAAAAGTAGAATCGATTTTGAAACAGATATATAACATTGTAATTTTCGTGTTTCAGAGAGCTACCCTGAAGAAGGAGAAGAAGGAAATTGAAGAGGAGTCGAGGAAGATTGCGGGAGAAAAGGAGGCAGAGGTAGGATTTGCTGTTTTTTGACTAGCCAAAGATATCGGAAAAAAATATGATGTTTTCATAGATGCACGAACATCCGATTTTTCAAAAAAAATTTCCCTGTGGATTTTTTTCACATGGTGAAAAAGCGAAAAATGAAATTTTCAAAATATTTTTGTTGCTTAAAATAGCCATTTTCAATAAAATAATATTAAAATAAATTAATAATTGGTTAAAATAAGAGAAAGAGCAAAAAAGAACTAAAATAGCTGAATTTCTAGAATATCGCCCGTCCAAAAAGGAGCGATGGACCGCGCCCCAATGCGAATCCCGTTATGTGGGAGATTCAAATCCCCTATTTAAATTAATCGAAATCTTTAAACGTGATTTTTTTATATTCCGGGCATATTCTTTTAAAAGTAACGCACTCATAATTCCTGAAATCACAAAAAAATCAGATTGGATACCTCATTTTCGAGAAAGTCTAGAATTTCCGATGAAAACCACTTTTTCGCCCTGAAAGTATCCGATTTGAGGGGCCACCTGACTTTTTTCTTCATTTAATAACCGGAAATACTGTAGCCAATTGTTCGAAACCAATTTCATGACTCCTACCCACTCCTATAAAAAGATAATCAGGTTTTTACATTTTACACAAATTTAACGGGAATTTCGGATACGGTAGCCAACTCAGATACGTGCCTGCAATTTTAAACCACAACCACACATCGGAATTTGATACTTGAAATCATCGTTCTTAAAGAAAACAGGATTTATAATAATTATTATTTATAAAATTTATCAAAAATATTAATATTTCTTCTACTGAAAATAAAAGATTCCGTCCGATTTTTTTTTTAAATTTTTTCTCGGCTGATTTTTTTATATCCATCCGATCGATCGGATGCTCGTGCACCTATGGATGTTTGGGGGAATGAAATGCAGGACGGCCAAAAAAATTTTGTTCGGTCCGTGGGTCCTACCTGTGAAACATCGAGGGTTCGGATCCGCTCCAAGTAAAACTGTCTGATTTATGAATGTCAGAATTGCAGGTAAAGATGGTCAAGTTCAAGCTGTCTTCCTTCTTCAACAAAATCGTCGATCTCCTTCACCAAATGTAGGTATTTTTCCCGGCGTCTGTGAGACAATGAACATAAATGAGGAATTGAAATGATATACTTCATTTGAGGCTGCCAAACTGTTTTAAAAGCCGCCTGAGGCTGCCCACATTCATTAAAATTTGCCTGAGGCTACAGAGATTCATTAAAAACGGCCTGGGGTTACCCAGGATAATTGAAAGCGACCTGAGGTCACCTCGATTCTTTCAAACCGGCCTGAGGTCACCCTGATTCATTGAAAGCGGCCTGAGGTCACCTAGATTCGTTAAAGAGGCTTAAAGGTTAGATCTGGTTGGCTAATACATTTTCTTTTTATTTATAATTTTAGAACAAGAACGTTCTGATTTTGAAAAGATCTTGTGAATGGCAAAGATTGTAACCGCCAGTGGGTCAAGGCACGGTGTAGAAGCGGCCTGAAGCTGCCCGCTTTCTGTCAAAAGCGGCCTGAGGATTACCTTTTACGCAAATTTTCAGAACTGGAATGCTTCGACCTCAAAAAGTTCTTGTAAGAGGCTACGGAATGGCTACCTTCTATTTCCCAGCATCTGAGACCTTTAAAATAAAAATTATTTTTTGATCGATTCTATGCCAAAATGGGTTATTTCCCATTATTACCTGATGTATTGATTGTAAATTGTATAACTTTTGTTTCAGCAGTCAAACCACGAAGGATGGGATCATCATAAACTATTTTACCTACCTTTTCTACTTTTCTTGCACTTTTTGCCCCACCCCCACCATTTTTGACCCATCACTCCAAATTCATAGGAAAATTTCGCTTTCCATTTCAAAACCCCTCCATTTTCAATATTTTTACCACCCTTATTCTCTTTTTGTTTTGATTTTCTCTTTTTTGTTCTTTCTAATCTCTACTTTAGGGGTCTTATATACCCTTCTAAATACATAATTGTAAAATGTAAGTGGATTGAACTTTTTGGGGGAGACTAACCCTGGAGATTTGTCAACGCTGAGGAGAACAATTGGTATGTAAGGTCTTTCATTTAAAGCGGCCTGAGGTCATGCGGATCCTTAAAAAGCGGCCTGAGGTCACAAAGATTCATTAAAAGCGGCCTGAGGTCACCCAGATTCATTAAAAGCGGCCTGAGGTCACCTAGTTTCATTAAAAGCGGCCTGAGGTCACCCAGCTTCATTAAAAGCGGCCTGAGGTCACCCAGATTCATTAAAAGCGGCCTGAGGTCACCCTGATTCTTTAAAAGCGGCCTGAGGTGTATTTATTGCCTTTATTATTCTAACAAAGAGATTTATAAGGTTCAGTGAGAGGGCAGCTACAATAGGGCTCACAATAGAAGTGACAGGTCTGGGCAATAAATCAATGCGGCGTGTGTCGCCTTGCCGCTGACGAGGTCAATTAGGACTAATAATACCATGACCGCTTATCGATTTGACACCCCATTTGTTTTCCATTAGTAGAAAAAGAAAGAAAAAAGCACAGTTTTCTTGAAAGTGGTGCATTACGTTAAGTTTAGGACACTTTATTAAACGTAATGCAAGATATAACTTTGTCAAATGCTTGGGTAATAATACTGACGTAAAAAAACCAAAGAAATTGCGGTGAACACGAGTTGTTTTTCATGTTGGAACCCGATTTTGAAACCTTAAAACCAGCACGTAAACAACACCGTGGTAAAAAAATCGTGGCGGGACCCATGTCATCAGCTGGCGGGAATAGGCGTTCAAATCCAATGCGTCGCCCAGAAGATGGATAGGCTCCGGAAGTACCATCTTTTTTGGTATTGTCTTTACCAGAATTCAAAGCCCCGCTTCGCGTGTCTTTTCATTCTGGGTTGGGCGGCCTTCGGCCGCCTCGGGGCCGCTTCGCGGCCCTACATGATTTGCGCAAGTACGTGAGACTTGCGTGAGCGCTCTTGTCGGGTACCAAAGTGCGGCCGACCGCTCCGGCGCTTCGCGCCTCCATGGCGGCCGCACTTTGGTACCCTCCCCTCGCTTAATCACCGCGCACCCATTTCTACCCTCTGGAAATGAGAAGGCCTATTCATATAAATTTCACGTTGCGCTGCTAACCAACAAAGAGAAAACCTTCAAATGTATATAAGGACCAGGAGTTCCTCACTCCTGGCATTTGTGGAATTAGCACATCAGTAGCTTTCGATTGATGTTAAACACGCCTTTGGGCGCCTTCGGCGCCAACTGGGCCGCTACGCGGCCTCACGGGGCTTCGCCCCCTCATGGGCGCATACGGCGCCAAAATGGGCCGCTACGCGGCCAAAACGGCTGCTCCGCAGCCACAACGGTGCCTGCGGCACCGTACAACCACAAAGTGACCGCCAACGGGAGGAAATGAAGGGCCGGTCTCGCCAACGATTTAGGCTAATGTCGCCCGCCAGGGGCACAACCGGCCACGTTCCGCCAAAACTCCGTCAAATTAGGGCCACGCACCGGTTAGAGAGCGCGGGAAAATGAGAGACCCAGACAGCGCACCCAACGCCACGCAAACCCACGCATTACCAACCAACCAACCAACACACACCGCTGCCCTTTTGTAAGGAGGGATTCCGCAGATTAAGTTCGACTCAGTTTCATCAATTCAAGGACTCTTTCTTTTTTTTTTTTTGGAAAATTGGGAATTTCAGGCTTAGAGTGTGTTTTAAATTGTGTACAGCTGATTTATCTTATTCAGATATGCAAATTGGTCCCTCAAGATTCATTATTAATACAGAGGCCCTTTTGTCGAATGACACTCATCTGGATACCCCTTATTTCCCCTAGGCGCGAGGGTCCCTTTGGGAGGCGTGGTCGGAAAATGGAAATGCGGGAAAAGACGCCGCTACTTTTCCATAACGCCGTTGGCTTAGCTGCCTTCACCGAAGGCAGATTAGACACTATTTGTTTCGCTGAATCATTAAGTTGGCACCTCAATTTCACATCGGAAACTCAACTGAGAACGTCAAAAATGCATTGGTTTCAGCAATTCTGAAACCAGTCAACCTTTCATGGTCGAATGACACCCATCTGGATATATCTATCCCCTTAGCGCGAAGGGACCATTGTTTGTGACTGTTTACCGGGGAGAGTATCGGAGAAATGGAACCCTGTCTGACCTCTGTCTTATATAGGTCACCCGCGCTTTGTTCGGAGCGAGTCAGCTGTTCATTTCTTGCCTTATAAACGTCGACCATCCGCACAGTTGCATCACAATCAATGCAACGATTCGGCCGCGATCGTTTTGAAATTCGTCGTGAACCCTTTTTGAGCTTTACCGGAAGAGTAGCTAACCCAAATTTCATGTCAAACTATCAGTTCCCATACTGGACTTCACACTTCATTGTATTTTAGTTTTGTCTTTTGTAGTATATTTAGTTCTGCTTTGATAAAAAAAGCCTCCGGCGCCACCTGCTCTCCGGTAACCCCAGCTGCAAGCGGCGGTCGGCCTTTCGGGAGTCCCTGGCGAGAAGCTTTTTGAGTCCCGATGTCGACTTCTATCGCATGTACTTTTTAGCCGCTACCTAATCCTTCTTTTACTAATAACTGCATTTGGTATCGACCGTTTGTACCTCTTCAATTATATAAGCCTTGTTTCCTGGACACTGCTGATCATTTGACAAAACAAAAAGTTAAAACTTTATAAGTTCGGTAGGTTCAAACTTCACGTCTCCCTTCTTTTACCAATGTCTCTACATCTGCCTCAATTTCGATCTCTCTCTCCTCATAATTTATTTTTCTCTGTCTAAGTTTTCCTAGCTCTCGATCTATTTCGGATTTCACATTAAAGCCAACCCATGCCAGGCGTATGCCCTGTGGTAACCCATCGCCACGGCCTGCTGTGCCCTTCTGGTATCCCTGGCGAGGGTTTGTTTCATTTTAAGCTTAATTGATTTTATAATTGACCACTCTGTCGATTCTTCTTCTATTTCATTTGGCTAATCATCTGAGCTCTCCACTAAACATTAAGTCAAAATCACTGCCTTGTTCGTTCTTTGTGATTCATTTTTTGTTGATCTCCTTTTTTGGTCACATCTGTCACATTTGGCTCATGGCGTTTTCACTAGTTGAAACCATAAGTTAAAGGTTAAATTAAAAGTCAACCGAAACCTTAAGATGCAAAAACTTCTGACTTTCTGAGACTAAGATAAGGCTACATTGCATAACTTTAACTTTTTACCATTTGTTGGTAATTTACTAAACCTTAACGACTTTTAGTTCCTGCATGCTACCTGTCTTATCCAGTTTCATTGTACATCTTCAGAATCTCTTTTGTTCCTTTTCCATTCAAGTCCTTTTATTCCAGAGTTTTAACCTAATGGAGAAATACATTGGTGATATTTTCGACGATGCCTTCGACAGAACGGTAAAAAATCTTTTCAAATGTTTGAATGACTTTTTGCTTTTTTCAGAGACGCATGTGTCCTCCAGGTAACTTTTCCATTAACGGATGGTATTTTCCCTCTTTCGAAACATGCAGCGGGCGATGATGGGTTAGTTTCGTTTTTTTTCCGAAGAATTATTTTTATTACAATATCTCAAGCCTGTTGTGTACAGTTTGTTTATTTGTCTATTTCAGCCAATCCTCCGCAACCTGTTCAAGTAACCCTCCAAGCTGCGAATTTGCTGGTAAGGATCATGCGCAATCAACCGGACAAAACCCAAGTATTGGTGGGTGTTTCAATCATTGTTAAGATAATTAGCTTTTACAGAAGCTGATTATGGGTACTGTACCGTTGGAGCAAATCTACCAAATTCATCCGGACCTTCTTCCCATCATTTCGCAGTCAATGTCTTCCCTCATTCGGAAATTGCAAGAAGGTAAGAAATCATAGGCATCTTGCAGATTTTGACAAAAAAACATTTAACTGTTGGAGCGTGGTTCACATAGCCTGACCACTCAATTTACGAGATTAAGAGAGAAATGCACAGGGGGTAAAGATTTTGATATTACATTGTCACATAGGCTAGTAGATGGTCAAACAATTGGTGATCAACTGAAAACACATTATTTTTTCAGCCGATCAACTCCGTCAGTTCGCCAAGTTTAGCACTCTGCCGAACGACCAGCTGCAATCAGCCCACAATTACATTAAATCTCTTCTGCAGAGTTAGTCTTTTGTATATCAAGTTTATTGGACCTTTTAGAGCTATTTCCGAAACCTCGTGCTTCTTTCAGTCACATCATCCAGCAGCCCGGAAGCGTCCCAAATAACCATGGGGGCCCAGCTCCGGCGCCCAACTTTGTTCCAATGGTTCTTCCTTATCCGCCACCAGGATTCCCTATGCCCCAGATGTACACACCGCCTCCTCTTCAACAGCCAATGGCTCCTGGTAAGTTCTGAACCTTGAAAACAAATTGCCAGAGAAATTTCATCAATGAACCCTTTATTTTTAGTGGCAGTTCCTCATCCGGCTTATCCGGCTCTTCGCGCCTTTCTGTCACCTCCGGTGGTGCCTCCAGTCAACGCCGTTCCTCCTGTTGTCCTACCTGTGCCGACACCTGCTGCTACTCCTTGTAAGTTGTTTGTCTGTTACTCTTAGTTATGTCATTTCTCAGCTATCCCTGTACCAGACGCTCCCGTTGCTGCTCAAACCTACCGTGACTGCCTTCCTGTGGCTCCAGCCCCGGTTCCCGTAGTCCACGAGACTCCTGCCGGTAAGATTTCTTTGTATTTCGTTTAACGTCAATTTTTTCAGATTCTTCTATCAACATAAAGGATCCTGAAACTGTCGAAGCTCCTGCGGATGTTCCAGAAGCAATCCAAAATCATTCTGTGGCTGCCATCACTGTAAAGCGACAGAACCAGGCTTCCCCTGCTACGATCCCGCCCACCGTTAACCGTAAGTTTCTCAAAATTACTTTTTTCTTGATAAAAGTTAAATTTTTTTAAATTATCAGTTCATCGAGTGAAAGTAGAAGCCCACGACCCCTCTGAGCACCCTGAAGCTCCTCCTCCTCCAGCGGCGCCTGTCAATGCCCATTCTTTCAATTGTGAGTTTTCAAAAATTCGACTTTAGCAAACCACAAAGTTAGTGAATAGAGTAAAACCCGAAGCAGTTGAGAATGCCATTCCCGGCATTAAGGCTACATTGATAGAAGAAGCTGTTGGAATTCAAAACGAAGCTGATGCCGTACCTGAGGCTCCATCGTGTGTGTTTTTTATGTGCATTTGGCTCAGTAAAGTCAATTTTCAGCCTTACTAGTTTTACAAAAATATTGCGTTTAAAAAACGTCGAAAATGAGATTTTCACTTGATTTCGAGGGAGTCTTCCCTAAAAGTAGACAAAAAAACCATTTAAAACCTATTTTCTTGATTTGCAAAACTTATTTGTAACAGACAAAACATAATACCCCAGGGTGGATCCGAACTAGGGTAGTGAGATTGGCAAGCGAGGACGTTACCATTTTACTACGGCGGCGCCTGGCACCAACTTCTAATTCGCCCGCCCAAGTGGTCAGGTGGTAACGTCCTCGCTTGCAAATCTCATGACCCGAGTTCGAATCCACCCCGGGATATTATGTTTTGCCTATTACAACTAACCATTGCGAATCAAGAAAACACGTTTACGAACCCAGTTTGCCTTTTTTTTCTTTCTATTCTTCATTAAATTACCAAATTTTCTCTTTCAGACTCAGTTCCATATCGAAATTCACTTTGACGTTACCTCAATTGACTAGGAATTAAACCTCCATTGCAAATCCGACTTTTATAAAGCAAACCACTACATTTTTGTAAGTGAATTTTTAAAAAAACAGCTTATATAAAACTTTCAGCCAAGCTAAACACGGAACTCGAGCATGTCAATCTCATCAACCGTTCACATTTAAATAAATATAGTTGTTTTTTGTTAGATTCTATGTCAAAATGGGTTTTTCCCATTATTACCTGATTGATTGATTGATTGATTGATTGTAAATTTGTTAACATTATTTTCAGCAATCGAACTACGATGTATTTCATCATCATCAACCGTTTTTACCTATTTTTTCTACTTTTCTTGCCCTTTTTGGGTTCCTATCAGTCCCCAATCGAAACCATTTTGGAGTTCCACCATTTTTGACACACCATTCCAAATTCATAAGAAAATCTCACTTTTCCATCCGAAACCCTCCCGTTTTTGATATTTTTACCTTCTTTATTCTCTTTTTGTTGTGAATTACTCTTTTTTGCTCTTTCTAATCTTTACTTTAGGGGTCTTATATACCCTTCTATATAATTTTCAAGAAAATTAAATGAATTGAGCTATTTTAATGAAGACTAGCCTTCAACGCTGAGGAGAATAACTGGTATGTAATAACATTTAAAGCGGCCTGAGGTTTCCCAGTTTCATCAAAAGCGGCCTGAGGTCACCCAGAATCATTAGAAGCGGCCTGAGGTCACCCAGATTCATTGGAAGCGGCCTGAGGTCACCCAGATTCATTGGAAGCGGCCTGAGGTCAGCCAGATCCAATGAAAGCTGCTTTTTTCTCATTTGATTTTTTTCAGGCCTGCTGAGCATACGACCAACACTGTGGCCAACTTCCGTTCGGAATCTGTGAAGACCAGTCGCTTGAGAACTTCATCGACATTGTCTATTTCGACTGTTTTAATGACTGGAGCAGCGCCCTCCCCCGAAGGTAGTAAATGCACGAAGTATTTTTAATATATATATTTTTTTATTTTAGAAGGACAGTACGTGCTTGTCAGCATCCATTGGAAACACGGTCCCGTCCTCGAGAATGAATCGATTAGTAAGATTTAAAGTTTTCCATACATTTTTTTTTAATTTCAGGGATTCATGAAGGAGAATGGCAAGTTGCGGCTGCCGTCGAGTTCAACTGGAGGTTGACAGGAAGGAAGGGCCCATTTTGACCCTATGGAACCGTTTGGGAAGTGAGTGACTTTTAAAAATTTAAATGCGAATAACTTTTTTCAAGAAGTGGTACTTTTCCAACAAAAAAAATTAAACGAAAACAACCGTCCGTGTATCCGTGAAAAATGAAACAAAATTTCTATAAAAGTCTTTTTTTATTTAAAAAATTTGATTCATTAATCTATGTTTTAGTATTTGCCATTTTAAACAACTAGATGGAGCGTTACTATTGTACTCAAAAGTGCGTGAAAAACGTTGACTTTTGGAGTTTGACATGTTTTTGAGCGAATCTTCCCTCAAAGTTGAAAAAAAAACAATTAAAACCTGTTTTCTGATTTCTGTCAAAAGCGGCCTGAGGCTGTCTGATTTCTGTCAAAAGCGGCCTTAGGCTGTCTGATTTCTGTCGAAGGCGGCCTTTGGCAGAAGCCGGTGAGTTAGAAATCTGCTAAAATAATGTAGTAAAAATTACCTAAATACGCCAAAATAGAATATTACAACTTGAAATTAAGATGATCACTTTCAGCAATCCTGTCTCCACCCACTCTCCAGCAGAAGAAAAAAACCGCGGCTCAGGATAATTTTTTTTAAATAAAAATAGATTTTTAATTGATTTTCATACCAAAACGAGTTAAAACCCATTATTACCTAATGTATTAATTGTAAATTGTGTAACTTTTGTTTCGGCATTTGAACAACGAAGGATTAGATCGTCTTCTACTTTTAAAACTCATTTTTTCATTTCTCAGCATTTTTCATTCGAAATTTAGTTCCATCCCTTTTTGAAGACCCCCCTCTCAGATTTTTGGCACTAAATCCTGAAAACTTGAATCCAAAGGACCTGGGTTCGATCTCCGCTGAGGCACTTTTTCGCTCCCTTGAAAATAGCTAACTTAAATCGAAAAAAAAACATGGAAAATATGGAACTTTCTCTTCGTCCCCCAAACACCTGTTTTCTAATTTTTCTCCCTCTTTCTTCCTTTTTAGTTATGTATTTCTCTCTTTTTCTCTTCTTAATTTTCCTTTAGGCGTCATATATACGCTTTCAAGAATAAGAAAAAATGAAATAAATTTTGGAGGAGACCCTGGTCGAGGAGAATGGCTGAGGAGAAGAACAAAAGGTAGGTAACGTCATTTAGTTATAGCGGCCTGATGTCACCCAGATTCATTAAAAGCGGCCTGAGGTCACCCAGATTCATTAAAAGCGGCCTGATGTCACCCAGATCCCTTGAAAGCGGCCTGAGGTCACCTAGATTCATTAAAAGCGGCCTGAGGTCACCCAGATTCATCGAAAGCGGCCTGAGGTCACCCAGATTCACTAAAAGCGACCTGAGGTCACCCAGATTCATTAAAAGCGGCCTGAGGTCACCCAGATTCATTAAAAGCGGCCTGAGGTCACCCAGATTCATTAAAAGCGGCCTGAGGTCACCCAGATTCATCGAAAGCGGCCTGAGGTCACCCAGATTCATTAAAAGCGGCCTGAGGTCACCCAGATTCATTAAAAGCGGCCTGAGGTTACCTAGATTCATTAAAAGCGGCTTGAGGTCACCCAGATTCATCGAAAGCGGCCTGAGGTCACCCAGATTCATTAAAAGCGGCCTGAGGTCACCCAGATTCATTAAAAGCGGCCTGAGGTTACCTAGATTCATTAAAAGCGGCCTGAGGTTACCGAGATTCCTAAAAAGCAGCCTGAGGTTACCCAGATTCATGGAAAGCGGCCTGAGGTTACCCAGATTCATTAAAAATGGCCGGAGGTCACCCAGGTTCATGAAAAGCTGCCGGTGGTCACCCAGATTCATTAAAAGTGGCCTAAGGTTGCCCAGATTCCATAAAAGCGGCCTGAGGTCACCCAGATTCATGGAAAGCGGCCTGAGGTTACCCAGATTCATTAAACGCGGCCTGAGGTCACCCAAATCTCTTAAATTGACTCTCAAAAAAACTTTCTTAAAGGGACCATCAGCCTCCTTTTCGAAATGAGAATGACCCATATGCTAATTCACTCATTTCAATTAAAATAATTTTTTCCAACACCGTTCCAAGCAACGTTTTCTCACAAAGGTGCTAATTATCATAGGATTCGCCTCGCTTTTGGAAAGGAGGCTGATGGTCCCTTTAAATTTTTCAGTTGACTTCAGCCGTTCTTCAGCAGTACCTCAATGACTGCCAATTTGCGCACAATGCGCGAACCTCCCTCGTAAGTTCTTATTTGTTTTCCATCATTTCCTGAACTTTTCATTCGCGGAAAGCTTTTAATCTTTTTTTTTGGCTGAGAAGTTTTTTTTTGGAAGAATAGTAATATTTTTTTCATTTTGCGAAACAGCCACGTTCACAAAGACAGAAAAGTAGAATCGATTTTGAAACAGATATATAACATTGTAATTTTCGGGTTTCAGAGAGCTACCCTGGAGAAGGAGAACAATGAAATTGAAGAGGAGTCGTGGAAGATTGTCGGAGAAAAACCACGACATCTTCCAGGTTGGTAAAGGCTATTTATGAAAAGCGGCCTGAGGCTGTCTATTCTCTGCCAAAGGCGGCCTTAGGCTGTCTTCTTTCTCTCAAAGGCGGCCTAAGGCTGCCTGCTTTCTATCAAAAGCGGCCTAAGGCTGCCTGCTTTCTATCAAAAGCGGCCTAAGGCTGCCTGCTTTCTATCAAAAGCGGCCTGAGGCTGGCTGATTCTATCAAAAGCGGCCTGAGGCTGGCTGGTTTTTGTCATAAGCCGCCTGAGGATTACCTTTTATGACAATTTTCAGAACTGGAATGCTTCGACCTCAACAATTTCTTGTACGAGGCAAAGGAATGGCTACCTTCTATTTCCCAGCACCTGAGACCTTTAAAATAAAAATTATTTTTTGATCGATTCTTTGCCAAAATGGGTAATTGCCCATTATTACCTGATGTATTGATTGTAAATTGTATAACTTTTGTTTCAGCAGTCAAACTATGAAGAATTGGATCGTCATCAACCGTTTTTACCTACTTTTTCTACTTTTCTTGCCCTTTTTGGGCTCCCCACCATTTTTGACACATCACTCCAAATTCATACGAAAATCTTACTTTTCCATCCAAAACCCCTTCATTCTCGATCAATTCACCTTTTTTACTCTCTTTTCTTTGTGAATTGTCCTTGTTTGCTCTTTCTAATCTTTATTTTAGGGGTCTTATATACCCTTCTATAAAATTTTCAAGAAATTTAAATGGATTGAACTCTTTTGCTGGAGACTAGCCCTGGAGATTCGTCAAAGCAGAGGAGAACAACAGGTAAGGAACGCCTCTCTGTAAAAGAAGCCTGAGGTCATCTAAAATCATTAAAAGCGGCCTGAGGTTTCGCAGATTCATTAAAAGCGGCCTGAGGTCACCCAGATTTATTAAAAGCAGCCTGAGGTTACCCAGATTCCTAAAAAGCGGCCTGAGGTTACTTAGATTCGTGAAAAGCGGCCTGAGGTCATCTAGATTCATTAAAAGCGGCCTGAGGTTACTTAGATTTGTGAAAAGCACCCTGAGGTCACCCAGATTTATTAAATGCGGCCTGAGGTCACCCAGATTCATTAAAAGCGGCCTGAGGTCACTCAGATTCCTTAACAGCGGCCTGAAGTAATACAAGACGAACTATGCTCGGTGACGTTTTGGTCGTCAAGTTCAAATTTTCAAGATTCCCGCCTGAAAAGACGCAGAAAACTCTGGTTGTCTTACATGGTAGCGCCGCGCGTTTCACACCCGTACGAGATCGGCGGCCGCGGAAAGGGTAGTCCCGCCGCATGCAGTACTAAGCAGCATGTGCAAATACAAGTCGAAAAGAGGTTCCTGGCAATTTCTTTTTTTTAGCTGTGTTTTACTAATAAAAAAACCATTAATTCCTTCAAGAAAAGCACATTTCAGGTCATGGACCATCGCCGATATGGACGCGGCGTTCAATACCTCGTCAGATGGCAGGACAAGACAACCAATGGGTCGCCAGATCGAAAATGGTAATTTTATTTAAAATTTGAAAAAAAAAATAAATTTTAAATTTCAGGACTGCCCACGACTAATCGACGACTACAAGGAAGACTTCTTCATTGGTATGGCGGTTCAGAAGGCCAGAATCAGAACCCCCCCCCCCCCTGTCGCCGACTTTGAACGTACTTCTTCAGGACGAAAAAAAAGCAACAACACACCCGTTTTTGCAGTGGGGAGGTTTTGTTTTTTATTGATTTCTTTTATCTCTTTTTATTGCAGTTGATTTCTGATTCACCTGAACCTACGGGGCAATGACCTTACTCGGAAATAGAATGAAGATAAAGGTAAGGTCCTAGTTGTCTTAATTTACGTTGTTTTGAAGACCTTAAAGGCATTGGGAGGCTACAAACTCCGCTACGACATCAACATCTTCTCTGTTGATGGCTTCAAATTTTCTACTTCCAGGTTGGTAAAAAGAGGCCTGGGGCTGTCTATTTTTTTAATGAAAGGCGGCCTGAGGCTGTGTTGATAGTTTCGGAAGACCTACCTTCAGCCTTCAGGTTGGTAAAGGCTTTTTCACAAAAAGCGGCCTGAGGCTGTCTTTTGTTGTCAAAAGCGGCCTGTGGCTATTCATTTTCTTTCAAAAGCGGCCTGAGGCTGTCTATTCTCTGTCAAAGGCCGCCTGAGGCTGTCTGAGTTCTGTCCAAAGCGGCCTGAGGCTGTCTCTTTTCTGTCAAAAGCGGCCTGAGGCTGTCTGATTTCTGTCAAAAGCGACCTGAGGCTGACTTCTTTCTGTCAAAAGCGGCCTGAGGCCGTCTTCTTTCTGTCAAAAGCGGCCTGAGGCTGTCTGATTTCTGTCAAAAGCGGCCTGAGGCTGTCTGATTTCTGTCAAAAGCGACCTGAGGCTGACTTCTTTCTGTCAAAAGCGGCCTGAGGCCGTCTTCTTTCTGTCAAAAGCGACCTGAGGCTGACTTCTTTCTGTCAAAAGCGGCCTGAGGCTGCCCGTTTTCTGTCAAAAGCGGCCTGAGGCTGTCTGATTTCTGTCAAAGCGGCCTGAGGCTGTCTGATTTCTGTCAAAGCGGCCTGAGGCCGTCTTCTTTCTGTCAAAAGCGGCCTGAGGCTGTCTGACTTCTGTCAAAAGCGGCCTGAGGCTGTCTGACTTCTGTCAAAAGCGGTCTGATGCTGTCTGCTTTCTGTCAAAAGCGGCCTGAGGCTGTCTGATTTCTGTCGAAGGCGGCCTGAGGCTGTCTGCTTTCTGTCAAAAGCGGCCTGAGGCTGCCCGTTTTCTGTCAAAAGCGGCCTGAGGCTGTCTGATTGCTGTCGACGGCTGCCTTTTCTGCCAAAAGCCGGTGATTTAGAAAAAAAACATTACCTAAATACGCCATAATAGAATTTGACAAATTTAAATTTTTTTATTGTTCACTTTCAGCAATCGATCTTCATTCACTTCGATCAGAAGAAAAACCGCAGCTCAATGTCAGGAGACTTTTTAAATAAAAAAATAAGATTTTTAATTGATTTTCATGCAAAAATGGGTTAAAACCCATTATTACCTAATGTATTGATTGTGAATTGTATAACTTGAGTTTCAGAAGTTGAACTACAATGTTTTGGATCGTCTTCTACTTTTTAACTCATTTTATCCTTTTTTTTCTCTTTTAGTCATTTCTCAGCCTTTTTCATTCGAAATTGAGTTCCACCCCTTTTTGAAGACCCCCCTCAGAATTTTGGCAATTTTAATTTAAAAATCCTGAAAACTTGAATCTAAACTACCCTGGTTCGATCTCCGCTGAGGCACTTTTTTCGCTCCCTTGAAAATAGCTAACTTGAATTGAAAAAAAAATTAAAAATAAGGAACTTTCCCTTTGTCCCCCAAACACCTTTGTTCTATCTTTTCTCCCTCCTCTTTCTTCCTTTGTGGTTATGTATTTCTCTCTTTCTCTCTTCCCAATTTTACTTTAGGGCGTCATAGATAGGCCTTCATATATTTTAAAAGAAAGAAAAATGAACTGAAGTTTGGAGTTTCCCCTGATCGAGGACACGGCAGAGGATAACAACAGGTATGAAGAGAGACGTGGCCGCTTAGACCGCTTGTTGGCAACCAAAGGCCGCTTCAGCTGCTTTTTGGTAGCCAAAGGCCGCTTCAGCCGCTTTTTGGCAACAAAAGGCTGCTTTGACCGCTTTTTGGTAACCAAAGGCCGCTCTTCGCTTTTTCACAGCCGAAGGCCTCTTGAATCGCTTTTGGTAACAAAAAGCAGCTTGAACCGCGTTCTGGCAACCGAAGGCCGCTGGCTTAGCTTCTTGGCAACCACAGGTCTCTTGGGCCGCTTCTTGGCAACCAAAGGCCGCTTAGACCGCTTCTTGGCAACCAAAGGCCGCTTAGACCGCTTCTTGGCAACCCAAGGCCGCATCAACCGCTTTTTGACAACCAAACGCCGCTTGGACCGAAATTTTACCAATTGATTATCGCGCAACGTTTTGAAAACATTGCTGCGACGCGCGCCGCACCCTCCGTTAAACACCGGCCATGTAGAATTCTGCTAAACATCGGTCATGCAGAATTCCGGTAAACACCGGGCATGCAGAATTCCCCCCCCCCCCCCCCCGAAAAATCGATAATTAAAAAATTCAATTTTCAGTAGATCAAAGAGATCAAGGAAGAGATCGCAAACAAGTTCAAGTCTTCTGAAGACTTTTCTGGAGACGTTTGTGGAAGCATCAACCTAAAATGGAGGCTCTCCAGAAAACCCTGAAAAAAGCCCAGAAGAAGACATCCCTGTTTGAGGGTAAACCACTAAAGGTAAAGTCTTATCTGTTGACTCACTAGAAGAACTTTAGGCAATTGGTAGGAACGTCAAAAGACGGATGAGAAGCGTGTGAATGAGATTGAGTGAAATCAACAAATTCACAATTCCATCTATGAGGCAATGAACTATTTGAAGGAAGGAATTCAAACTAAGGAACTATTACTTGTAAGTTTATTTTTCAAAATATAATTATTTTTTTTTAAAATTAATTTTACAATTTTAATCAGGAAAATCGAGAATTTCGTTAAATTCTGCAAAACACAGGTCAAGCAGAATTCTGCTAAACACCGGTCATGCTGAATTCTGTTAAACACAGGTTATGCAGAATTCTGCTGAAACATTGTTGTAAAAATTACCTGAATACCCAAAAAATAATATTTTACAAATTGAAATTCTTTTTTAATTGATCACTTTCAGCAATCAATCTCCATCCACTTCCACCAGAAGAAAAACCGCGGCTCAGGAGACTTTTTAAATAAAAAATAAGATTTTTAATTGATTTTCATGCAAAAATGGGTTTAAAATCCCATTATTACCTCATTTATTGATTGTAAATTGTATAATTTGAGTTTCAGAAGTTGAACTGCATTGATTGAATCGTCATCTACTTTTAAAACTCCTTTTATCCCTTTTTATGGTCTTTTATTCATTTCTGAGCCCTTTTTCAATCGAAATCGATTTTCACCTCTTTTTGAAGACCCTCCTCTCAGAATTTTGGCCATAAATCCTAAAAACTTGAATCCAAAGGACCTGGGTTCGATCCCCGCTGAGGCACTTTTTCGCTCCCTTAGAAATAGGATTTCTATGGCGCGCACTTTTCGTATTGAATTCTATCTTTTTTCCATCTCCCGCGCCCTGTCGCTTTTTTGCCAACTTTTTAAATCCAAATAATCAATAGTCGCTAGAACCCCCTGATTCCAGTAAAAAAGGCCATCTTTTGACAATCCAGTGATTTGGTACTCATAGAATCTATCGAACGTTCTGGATGTCACATTTTCTCACTCTTAGTGTTCAAATTCCGATGATTTGGTGTTTTTTCTGGCGTCGGGGCCCTTAGTCACCCCTGTTTTCGCACTCCCCTCGGCGCCCTCGTCTGGGGGCGATCGCATTCGAGGGATCGATAAGGCTCGCGTGTCTCTCGAATAGACGAAGTCTTTGGCGCACGTTTTTAGTTTCGAAATCCCCCTCTCCTCTGTCCCCAGCTGTACCGTCCGCCTCGATTTCTCACACAATCGATGGGTGCTCGAATTGCCTTCATGCACTCGTCGCTGACTTTTCCCCGTGGCGCCCACCACAGACAAAGTGGCATCGGTGGTTCAGTGGTAGAATGCTCGCCTATCTTTGCTCAATACCTGTATTTCGCTCTAAACCTATTGAAAAATCGTTTTTTATCAGATTTCTCACAGATGAGGCATTTTCCTCAGAAAACACTTTCGGCGGCCTCGAAAAAGCGTGGTTCGCCCCTGGATTCACGAAAAAGGTCACGGGTTCGATTCCTAACGGTGCATTTCGAGTTTGCTCAATGCTAAACTTTATTATTCCCTAGATTTCACTGATTAAACCTGTTTTCTAACTTTCTAATTCAAATAAATACATTTTTGAGTTCGAACTTGGCTAAACGACGACGATGGCTCGTTTTTTCTGGCGTCGGGGCGCTTTGTCACCCCTGCTTTCACACTCCCCTCGGCGCCCTCTGGTGGGTGATCGCAGATGAGGGATCGATACTAGATGAGAGAGGGGTTGATTTTTTTTAGGAAAACTTTCGGTTTGCTAGTTCTGCTAGTTTTTACACGAGCAACTCTTCCGGGGCCGCCACCGCGATCACTCTCTCTCTCTCTCTCTTAGTTTTGCGCCGGCTCCGCGAGAGCTAGGCAAGGCAAGGTGACCTTCTTTCTGAATAAACTTTCTGGATTAGACATTTTTCTCACTCTTCATATTCAAATGACGAAGATTGGCCTTTTTCTGGCGTCGTCACCCCTGTTTTCGCACTCCCCTCGGCGCCCTCTTCTCGCATTCGAGGGATCGATATGGATTGTCTGCCCTGTTTTGAACTTTATTATCATTTACGACTTATTTCCTTTTCAAACACGCCAACTGACACGATCCCGCGCTTGTTTTACGGCGTCTGGCGCACAGTTGCGCAAATTACGCAACCAAGTGGGGGCTCTCAGGCAACTGGTGGACAGTGGCCCCATTAGGCAGTGTAATAGCAGGCGGCACCTACCCAGACACTCAGCCAGCGAGCCATTTTAGGCAGACTGTCTCTGTCTCTCTGTCTCTCTCGTTGGCTATTCTAATCGTCTAGTTTGAAAAGATAAAGAAAAAGTAGTTTCACCATTTTTGACACATCACTCTAAATTCATACAAAAATCTCACTTTTCCAACCAAAACCCTTCTCTTTTCGATCTTTTCTACATCCCTGTTCTCTTTCCTTGTGAATTTTCTTTTTCTTCTCTTCTTAATCTTTACTTTAGGGGTCTTATATACCCTTCTAAATATATAATTGAAGAAATTTAAATTAATTGATCTTTTTTGGTGGAGACTTGCTCTGGAAGAACGACAAAGCAGAGGAGAACCACAGGTAAGTAACGTCTCTTTGTAAAAGAGGTCTGAAGTCACCCAGATTCATTAAAAGCGGCCTGAGGTCACCCAGATTCATGGAATGCGGCCTGAGGTCACGTAGATTTATTAAAAGCGGCCTGAGGTCACCCAGATTCATTAAAAGTGGCCTGAGGTCACCCAGATTTATTAAAAGCGGCCTGAGGTCACCCAGATTCATTAAAAGTGGCCTGAGGTCACCCAGATTCATTGAAATCAGCAAAAAATCACATTTTCGCTCGCCCTATTTTTTATGTTCAAAGGCGAGCTTAGCAATCTATTTCAATGGTTTTGTTGTAAAATTTCCATTGTCAGAAAAGTAGAACATATAGGTTCAGTAGATGTATTTCCAGTTTTAAATTGTGGCTCAGAGCCCTTAGTGTTTCCGTACCAACACGCTCCCCTTCCGAAAACCTCGGCTTGGTTTGCCAGGTGTCGTTCTCTTTACTTTAAGTGTGACGTCATCTGAACGAAATACTTTCTTTCAGCCTCCGATGATTCAAATGGAATGTCGTCCCACCCAAACTCAAACTCAACGGCAACCACTGGGGTGGATCCCTTCGCAGGTAATAAAGTGATATGCTTTAAAGGACTATCAGGAACCTCTGTGTGACTTGCGTTTGCCTATGCTTATCATTACTGTATGCTGCGGGATCCGCGGCCGCCGATCTCGTATGGGTGTGAAACACGTGGCGCTACCATGTCATACAACCAGTGTTTTCAGCGTCCTTTGAGGCAGGAACATTAAAAGTTCAAAAGTAACGACCACAAAGCGGAAAACCGATGGAGTGAACGGGCGCGTAAACACCATGCAGTCAGTTCGTTAAAATACCAGTTATCAATAGGTGCCTGTCACCGGTCAAAATTCGCATTTCAGTTGCGCATTTCTCCAAAATAACGCATTTAAATGAATACTCTTATACGTTTGAATAACTTTTTATGATTTTAAAATGAGTAAAATTCAAAAAGGTCCCTGACGGTTCCTTTAAACCGCTTCCCTTTACTTTAATTATTTTCCAGAGCTTATGAAGAATCCGGATCAAGAATGAATGAAAAAGAGGAGGGTGCGCACTAATGAGGAAACAATTGCCTTACTGAGTAATTTTTTTAAATTTTTTTATCAACTTTTTTTTTGAAGCAATTGACTTTTGAACAAAATTTTTTTCCAGTGCAGTTAATTTGCCCAGCAAAATGCTCCTTTACAGAGGCGCAGAGGCAATATCAGATAGACCAAGCAAAGAAGAGTGAATGTGCTATGCCCGCTGAACACAACTTCTCGAAGTGTCTTCAAGGTGAGCAATTCTATTTTTGAGTTAGTTGAATCTTAGTTGAAACCGGTGAATATCTTGTTTTGAGGAAGTTAAAGGGGCGGCTTTTGCAACTTTGTCTCATATGAAAGAGAAAATTCAGCTGTACAAAAAACTCTTTGGGACCTTATGTCGGAAATCTCCAGTTTTTAAGATATTCAGCCTCCAAGTAGCCGATTTCGGGTTTCCATCCGCAGAAAGTGCGGATGGCCCGGACGGTCAATGTGTCCTGCGTTTAGTGGCGTTCAATTTTGAATGAGACATTGAAGGACATGAGGAGTGCGCGAGACAATTTAGCATTTTTGAATATGCAAAATAGCCGACCGTATCCTATCAAAACGAAATGAAAAGGCCCCTGACTGTCCCTTTAAAAAGATTTTTACTGAGCCGATACCGCCATTTTCAATGCAACGGCGTGTTTTTTTTTAATAAAAAAACCACTTTCAGATGGTACTCTGCCTCCACGACATGGACATCCTCTACGCTAAGAAGGCAAGGACCTTCGACTTGGTGCCCGCCTTCGCCTGGTTTGGTCGCTACGGACCCCCCCCCATGGAGTGGAACCCGAAGGTCTTCTTGTCCTTACCCATCAGATAGAGGGTATGGTGATCACCGTCTTTAACATGATCACCAGATACTTCGATTCGCCTGTAAAATTTAATTTTTAATTGTACAGTGAAATAAATATAGTTAATTAATATATTTCTATGGAAACTTCGGTTAAATCCCATTATTACCTGATGTATTGATTGTAAATTGTATAACTTTACTTTCAGCTGAACTTTGAACTACGAAGAATAGGATCATCAGCTACTTTTTAAACTCCTTTTATCCTTTTTTTGTTCCTTGATTTTTTGTCATTTATCTGCCTTTTTGTTATCGAAATTGAGTTTCACCCCTTTTGGAAGACTTTTCTCAGATTTTTGACACACAAATCCAATTTTTTTCAAATTTGAAACCAAACAACCTGGGAGGCACTTTCCCGCTGAGGCCCTTTCTTTTTCTACCTTTAAAATAGCTAATGTAGATTGAAAAGACATGAAAATAAGGAAATTTTGTTCCCTAACCTTCATTTTTCAATCTTTTTTCTTTTGAGTTTAACTCCCTTTTGGAAGACACCCCTCTCAGATGTTTGGCATTAAATCCTGAAAACTTGAATCCAAAGGACCTGGGTTCGATCCCCGCTGAGGCACTTTTTTCGCTCCCTTGAAAATAGCTGACTTGAATTTTTAAAAAAACATGGAAAATAAGGAACTTTCCCTTTGTCCCCCAAACACCTTTTTTCTATCTTTTCTCCCTCCTCTTTCTTCCTTTGTGGTTATGTATTTCTCTTTTTCCCCAACTTTTCTTTAGGCGTCATATATACGCTTTCAAGAAGAAAAAATGAAATAAATTTTGGAGGAGGCCCTGGTCGAGGAGAATGGCTGAGGAGAAGAGACAGGTATGAAGAGAGGCAGGAAAAGGCCGCTTGAACCGCTTTTGGCAACCAAAGGCCGCTTGAACCGCTTTTGGAAACCAAAGGCCGCTTGGACCACTTTTTGACAACCAAAAAAAAACCAAGCATCACCTGATTTTTCATTCATCATTGTACTAAATGTAATTACTTCTGTTTACTAAGTGGAAGTTATAAAACCACTTCCTCTACTTTCTATTTTCAAAACCCTTTTTTCAGATCACTTTCCAAGGCCCTGATGTTGATAAGCCGAGTCATCTTCCAGTACATCGGCAGGACGATGATGTGCAAGAGCAAATCGTAATCATCTCAAATGATGAGCCCATGGACACAACATCAAGAAGATCAGGAAACAAGGTCCCTAGGTTTGTTGAGAGAGAGAGAAAGAGAGAGGGGGGAGAGAGAGGGGGAGAGAAAGAGAGAAAGAGAGAGAGAAGGAGAGAGGGAGAGAGAAAGAGAGGGAGAGAGAGAGAGAGAGAGAGAGAGAGAGAGAGAGAAAGAGAGGGAGAGAGAGAGAGAGCAATTTGAATCTTTTCAGACGTGGACATGCAAAAAATGCGACCACGGAATAACGGCGCGATTTCCAGGTGAGTAAATTTTGAGTTTCCTTCCTGTCTCTTTCTCTCTCTCTCTCTCTCTCTCTCTCTCTCTCTCTCTCTCTCTCTCTCTCTCTTCTCTCTCTCTCTCTTGCACAATTTCTTTTTTCAGAACGTGAACGACTGGACGCTCGAACTATTAAAGAAAAAATCTGCGTTGACTGTTGAAAGGCAAAGATATCGTCCATCCATGTAAGTTTCTTCCTCAACTAGAAAATTAACCATTTTCTAGCAAATCCTGCCTCCACCCACTCTCCAGAAGAAGAAGAAACCGCAGTTCAGTACAATTTTTGAATAAAAATAGTTGTTTAATTGTTATATATGTCAAAATGGGTTATTTCCCATTATTACCTCATTTATTGATTGTAAATTGTATAACTTTTGTTTTAGCAGTCGAACTACGAAGGATTGGATCGTCATCAACCGTTTTTACCTACTTTTTCTACTTTTATTGCCCTTTTTGGGCCCTAATCATTCCCCAATCGAAACCATTTTGGAGTTCCACCATTTTTGACGCATCACTCCAAACTCATACGAAAATCTCACTTTTCCAACCAAAACCCTCCCTTTTCGATCTTTTATATCTTCCTATTCTCTTTTCTTTGTGAATTTTCCTTTTCTTCTCTTCCTAATCTTTACTTTAGGGCGTCATAGATAGGCCTTCTTTTTCATTTTACGAAGAAAATGATGTACATTTGGAGAATTTGAAGTTTGGAGTTTCCCCGAGGTACCCCCTTGTCCGCCGCTGATGCTTCAAGGAGAATGATACAATGTGTGGAATGAGCTTGACAAGGCCAGCACGAAAATCACTTGTAAGTTTGACTATTGAAAAAACTAATTAAGAAAAAAACACGCAGAAAAAAATTGTTTTTTTACAATTTTGATTTTTTTTTTTACAATTTTGATTACAACCAAAATTAGATAAATGCAGCAAATAGAATCGATTCGGTCTAATTATTTTGGCTCGATTTTTTCAATAGCAAATTTTTTTTTTAAAATTTAAAAAAACTTTTTATTGGTAACAGGAATTTTAGAAAGATAGTAAAAACAAATGCAAGCCTTTGATTTGAGAAAAACTTCTTTAGAAAGTAAAAATTAATTTAAAGGGGAAGGACCTCGTAACATTGATTTTTCAAAGTCAAGAGAGAGAGAAAGCAGCTTGAACCGCTTTTTGGCAACCAAAGGCCGCTTGTACCGCATTCTGGCAACCAAAGGCCGCCTGAACCACTTTTTTACAACAGAAGGCCGCTTCAACCGCTTTTTGACAACCAACGGCCGCTTAGACCGCTTTTTGGCAACCAAAGGCCGTTTAGACCGCTTTTTGACACCCAACGGCCGCTTTAACCGCTTTTTGGCAACCAAAGGCCGCTTCAACCGCTTTTTGACACCCTAATCAAAACAAATACAAGCCTTTGATTTAAGAAAAAAATTTCTTTGACTTCTTTAGAAATTAAAAAAAATTTCTGCTACGAAATATCATTAATCATGAAGCTACTTAAGAAAAACATTTTGTATGAAACCTCGAACCCCTAAAATATGAGAAACAATCTAAATTTTCTCAAATGTTCTTTCAGTGCTTACAACTGTCGGCCCCTTGACAAAAAGTACGTTTCTGACAACAAAGAGATAACAGCGCACACTCGTAGTCTGATGACAAAGAATATGGACCTCCGGAGCCAGCTTCTAATAAAAACGTGAGCATTTTTAATGTTTTTAATATTTTTTGAAAGAAGATTATTACAAATCAATTCTATTGAAAAAAAATTTAAGAATTTCAGTAATTCTTCAGCTCCGAAAATTGCCAACAACACTTCGGAACCTCCTTCGTACAACCCAAGGTTAGTTTTTAAAAAAACGAAAAATTGCAAAAAATCGTATTTTTGGCCGTTTTTGACCAATTTTTCACTTTCAAATGGATTTTAAACAAAAATAGTAAGCTTCTATTTTTGATTTGAAAGCATTTTTCAACGCAAAATTGTACGCAGAATTCAATGAAATTGTTGTCTTTTTTACACATTGCATGGTGAAATCTCCAAAACCTCAAAAACATGGTTTACTGGAGGTTTTTCAAGATTGCTGATTTTGTTTGTGCAACAGACGAGTTTTAACTGTAACGTTCGTTTTCCCTTTACATTCTGCCTATAAAAATGTATATGACTTTAAAATTACAAAAATTTTGAAAATCTTGAGTTCAAATTTTTGACTTACCGTAACCGGGGCAAAAAAATCGATAATAAGCAGAAACTTTCAGAATAAGGTATTTAGGTCATAGGTAGCTTATATACCACTTTAGAGCAGAATCGAAGACAATGTCCAAATCCATGACAATGTATACCTTACCTACCTTAACTACCTTAACTAACTTAGGAACTCACTGCGAGGAAGTGGCCTATCTTAACTACGGCACAGTCAGCTATTGTATTCTCGAAAACCATTTGCTGACTGAAATGAAAACACAAGTTTAAAAAAAATAAAAGAAATTCTTTAATTTCCATTTTTTTTAAAATTTCATGTTTCAGACCGAAGTGGCTCCATTCAGCGGAAGGTCTCGTCATTCCGAAAGGAATCAGAATGAAAGCCATGGTGTTAGTTTACTTTCTTGGTAACAACCTTACAAATTCCCGAAATATGAAATAATATGAAATAGAAATATGAAATAAATATGAGAAATGAGATATTTATGCAGTATCTTTTGCATATTTAGAAATATTGTTCACAACAACAAAAAACAGAAAAATATTAACTTTCGACCGAGTTAAATTTAAAATTCGATGTACACAGTAAAAAACAATTTTACTTTTATGAAACAGCGCGTGGCCGGTGGTGATTACGTAATCGCGTATTTTTTGGAAAATGTTCATGCTTTCTTAATGTTAGTAAGACCATTTTTGAAGCCATGGTCGTTGGGCAACGAGTGTAGACCTTCTTCTTTTTAATAGGGAATCAAAATTTTTTAAAAATATCTATTTGAGGATATAAAATTGCAAATTGCAATGCAAAGGGCAATTTTTCTGGTAATGTTCAATGACGTCATTGTGCGCACAATTCAGATGCGCTTAAAAAAGACACCACATCTAATACGATAAAATTACTATTGCATCAGATGCCCAAACTTTCTTTTTAAATATATTTTCAGAGCTGAACACAGCCCCGCAGAAGCTTCAAAAAGTCGGACTGTCTCTACAGGAGATGGAGTCTCAGAACGTTGTGATGCTGATGAAGCACTTCGATTTGAGGAGACAACTGGAGCAGAAGGAGTAGACTGTGATTTTCCCCCGTGTCCGTGTAATAAGAGTCCTAATTTTGTTTTTGTTTGATGACTATCACATGTGTAACGGTGGAATGTTCACTTGTTCCCTTCCAAAGATCCATCAAACTTGTGCCTTTGAGTTCTTGTAATAAAAATTGTTTTTTTATTGATTGAACACTAAATTGGGATAATTCCAATTATTACCTAATGTATTTATTGATTGTAAATTGTCTAACTTTTGTTTCAGAATTTGAATTACGAAGAATTGGATCGTTAGCTACTTTTTAACTCATTTAATCCTTCTTTTTGCACTTTTATTCATTTCTCAGCCATTTTCCAATCAAAATTGAATGCCAGATCTTTTTGAAGACCCTTTTTCAGATTTTTGAAATGTTTCCTTTAAAACGTGAAGCCAAACGACCAGGGTTCAATTGCCACAGAGGCACTTCCTTTTGGCTCCCTTGGAAATAGCTAACTTGGATTGAAAAGACATGAAAAATAAGGATTTTTTCATTTTGCCCCCACCTCTTTTTTATTCAATCAATTTTCTTTTTTCCTCCTTTTTGATGATGTATTTCTCTCTTCTTTTTTTCCTAATTTTACTTTAGGGCGTCATAGATAGGCCTTCTTTTACATTTTAAGAAGATAATTGTGTAAATCTGGATTTTCACCTAAGATTCTCTAGGACAAGGCTGAAAAAAAACGTCAGGTATGCAGTTGCGGGAGCTGGGCGGGAAAATAACTGGGTATGCGGTAATAATAATAATAATATTTATCAGTAATCATATGAAATCAGAGATTTAAATGCTGATCATGACGGTGTTTCCATTCTTCTTGCGACATCGACCACCACGTTTGTTCAAAGATCGTCGTCAGATCGTCTTTCCATCGAAGTCTCGGGCGTCCTCTTCCTCGGCTGGCGATGTAGTTGTAGGGGATCCATGTTGTGGTTGATCTTGCCCATCGTCCTTCCTCCATCGTCCTCACTTTGTTCGCCCAAGCTGCTTTGCGACGTATGGCTTCCTTCACCCAGTCTTTCACTCCTGTCTCTGCTCTTACTCTTTCATTTGTCCATCTATCCGTCCATGTAACACCCAACATACGTCTCTCCATCTTTCTCTGAGCTATGAAAATTTTCTCCTTGTCTGATGCTTTTAAAGACCACGACTCCGCCCCATGCAGCACTGTTGGCATTATGCATGCATCAAATGCCTTCCTTTTCACTTCATTTGTGACACGTCGAGGGCGTAAGAGATTGGAAAGTTTACTCCACGCCTTCCAGCCACTTGCTATTCTTCTTCCAATCTCAACTGCTGGCTGCAGGGGAAAAGTGATCCACCCTCCTAGGTATCTTTCTCCTTTTACGAACTTGAAATGTTGTCCATTGATTATAATGTCATTCCTTGTTGTAGTACATGATGACATCGATACAGTCTTTCTCGAGTGTACGCTCAGTCCCACTGCAGCACTAGCTTCAATCAGCTTACTCAACATTTGCGACATCTCTCCCCTCGACTTGGCAAACAACACTATATCATCTGCGTACTCCAGTGATGTTAACCTTCTTCCATCAATCCTCAAACCATCGTCGCCCAAATCAATAGTGTTTAATGCATGAGTATGAGGTAAATAAGCGGTATTTTGTAATTAAAATGACAACGATGGGTTATTTTTAATTATTACAGGCTAAAATATCGCTGATATCACGGTAAACAATGAAGCTTCCATGTTAGGATTTACACTTGCACACGTGTCGCTAAATAATTTAGCCAACTGAGCGTGGGGGAGGGGTTCAGTGGCCCTTCTAATAATTTCATTTTTCAGAAATGCAATTCATACTGGACTATTCCTGTCACCTTAGGATCATCCTCTGGATCATCCTGTACAACACGGTCAGTTCACACACACTCACGAGCACACACACGCACACACACATACACACACGCACAGAGAGAGAAACACACACACATTTCACATAACACATGCACATACACACAGACACACATACACACAAACACTGAATCACATGCACACACATACACACATCTTGTTTCAGCTTGTCAACTGCGACTTGCCAGGCGGAGCTTTCCCTGTTGGAGGCTACCATCAAAACCAGATGCATCGGTTGTGAGGATTTCGCAATTCCCTGTTCATTCTCCGGAATTTATTTCTCCATTTCTGGGTAGGACTGACTATCTTGAATATAAAATCATTAAATTTTTAGGGATGCCATGGGAGAAGTTGCAGAAGCAGAAGTTGGCGGAATTCATCGCCGAGCTGATATCTCATGATCCAGTCGCCAGACCCTCTTTCTGCCTATGGACTGCAACAGACATATTTTGGATTTAGGTTCATGGACTAGTTTATTTCCCTCGCTTAATCTTTAATTAAATGTTTGTTTAAAATCTTTTCTTAAATCGCTCCGTTTACATTAAATGATTTTGTATTCATAGAATGTATTGAATGAATTGTATAGGTTCCTAAAAAAGGTGTCACACACATACGCACACGGATACACACACATACACATACACACATACACACACGAATTCAAATATTCATTATTGGCGCCATCCACCCTGTCTTCTCTCATTCTGGCGACGGTCCCCGGCCCTTCGAGGCTCCTGTCGAGGGCCAGGGCCCCAGTAAGGCTCATCCCTGGGCCGGCCATCGCCCACCCCTATGCTCCCTATGCAATTGGCCGGTTCTCCTGAATCCAGTTCGATATTCCCAGTGTTGAAGACAGTTGTCGGCATAGAATATGCAGAGACGTAGTCGTGAGGGATTCTGATGGACATCTTTTTGTAGCAAATCTGAAAAATGATGGTAAATTTGAAGACTGAAGATGTGTTACCCCATTGTAGTTGCATTTGTGGTAGATGTTAAGTTTTGGGTCAATTGTAGAAATGGGACGTTCCTTGCCAGTCAGATAGAAGCCACCAGTTGAATTACTCAGTTGCTCGGCCAAGAAGTTAACAATTGGGACTGAAATTGCCATATTGTTAATTACCAATGGTGGTCTTAAAAATAAGGCGTTAGTCTAAGGTTTAGGATGATAATCACATGTTAAGGCTATAAGGTGTCAGTTACTCGTTACGATTGGAAATTTAAAAACAATTAAAAACGATAAAAAATAGGACCTCATCCTTTTAGGTATTTAAAACCGTTTAGTTAAGGCCTTAATAAACGCAACACTGTCGAAACGAGCCCTACATTTTAATTCAGTCATTCAAGAAGATCTTAATTTAAGGCTTAAGATCTGAATCCATATATTTAGGCCTAACCCATATACCTTAAAAAACAATTGGAACTGAAACTGGAATATTGTAAATTACCAATGGGGGGGGGGATCTTAAATAAGGCCTTATCGAAGGTTTAAGATATAAATCCATGTATTTTTTCTAAAGTGTAAGGCCTAAGGTTTAGGGCCTTAATATTTAAGTTTAAAGCCTTAATTTAGGGACCCTAAGGCATTCTGAAACTCACAAGTATTGACATCGTAGAGCTTCAATATCACATCCTTCGCTGGTAGTCCATTACAAGTGAGACTTCCGGTAACTGCCACGCTTTGTTCGATGAGCAGGGCAGCAGTAAAAGGAAAAGTTACTAGAAGGAGCACCAGAAACATTTCCAAAAGAAAGAAGATTGGATGGCAAAGGAGAAGAAACGTTTATATAGAGCTCAGTCATTGGCACTATTCGAATGTTGACCTTTTTTCTATTTGCCCTCGTGAGTCAGTTGATTAATCCACAGACAAACGTCAGTTTCAAACTCGAGAGAAGGGTTCAAAAGGTTATGCCTCAAGCTGGAAGAAGTGTGTTGTTAGTGTGTGTGCGTTTGTGTGTGTATGTGTGTGGAGACTTTGGGAAATAAACAGCTTTCGCGGAAAAGCCGGGCTCCAACGTCACGGCTAAAATTCGGTATCAAAAATATCCATGGAGTATGTTTTCGAACACCTTTTCATCCCCAAGACCTTCCCTCTCCCATTGCTTATGTTGCTCCGAAAATATGGTTCAGGTTGCTCCTTCAGTTTCCTTAGTTCAGGTAGATGTAGGCACAGACGGCAGTCTAGAGACTGCTCAAGCAGAAAGAATTGATTTTCAGGATTACCTTCCGCTTTTAGAAGAATATCAAATTGCGTCAAACGATGGGGTTCAGACCAGGAGGCGCCGGGTGCTGAACCTAAAGGAGCCATAAAGGAAGGCCCTGTTTGCACTGAATCCACAATACAAAGAACAAATACACCTAGATTTCTTTTATTCTCGCGGTTTTCTAGGCATCCTAGAAGTGTCTACTTGCGGTTGCGGTAGGACTGGGGAGGGCGCAGGGCCTCGAAGGCGAACACGTCCTCGTAGCAGGCCTGAAACAGGGAAATTAGTCTTTAGAAATTAGAAAAAAAAACTTAAAATAAGTAGAATTTATAGGGAACTCCTTAAAATAATCAAAATTTCCTATGAAAGGAGAAAAAACGAGAGAAAGGGCTCACCAGGGCGAAGGACAAAACGAAGGCGGCGGCGGAGACGCCGAGGTACATGTTGAACTTGGACTGGAGCTCTCTGTACACCTAAAAATGGGATCATTTAAAAGCCCGATTTTTAAAAAATATAAAAATTTAAAAAAAAGAAATTAGAAAGTACCTGCTGGTAGGGCTGGAAGGGGACGGGCATGTAGTCGAAGGTGACGTTGGGTCCGGGGTTGACGATCTGAAAGAGAAAGATTTAGATGGGAATGCCTTTTCTGGTAACCTCAGGACGCTTCTGCTTTTTCTGGCAACCTCAGGCCGCTTCTGCTTTTATGGAAACCTCAGACCGCTTCTGCTTTTTCTGGCAACCTCTTGACGCTTCTGCTTTCCTGGACAAGCTCAGGCCGCTTTCTACCTTTTCCGGTGACCTCAGGCCGCCTTCCGCTTTTTATGGAACCATCTGCCCGCTTTCTGCTTTTTATGACAACTTCAGGCCGCCTCTGCTTCCTAGGGCAAACTCAGCTCGCTTTCTGCATTTTCTGGCAACCTCAGGCCGGAGTGGGCTCCTAAACCCCGCAAAAAAGAGAAAAAAACAAAAACAGAAATAAAGCTTACGTCGTGTCCGTGGGAGCCGTTGCGCTTGGACTGCTGCTGGACGACACGGCGGCCGAGGCCGAAGACGCGGGAGACGGCGCGGTTCATTATCTAAAATTCAAGGATTCAGAAAAATTTAAAAATCGATAAAAGATGAAGAAAACTATTAAAATAAGGCAGAAACAAGGAAAAGAACATACACCTTTTAGATGAAACCACGAGGAAATGAGACGAATGATCATATATTTATTCTAATTTGAATATTTCTACGCAAAAGTACTTAAATTACCGGTTTTAACAAAAATAAATAGATTACCTTACCATTTCTGCAACCTGGAAAACTGAAAGGTAATGTAATACTGAAAAATACACATTTTTAGCTTTAAAAACTTAAAATAAACATTTTTGAAAAATGTTCCACTTTTAATGGCTTAAAGGTAGCTTTAAAATTATTAAAACTAAGTTTTTAAACAATAAAAAAAATGTAATAAAATACTTTTAAATCAATTTTTTACGCTTTTTATTTTCTCCGCCTTAAAATCGGACTTTTTGTCTGAATTAGTCAATTTTTCTAGTCTTTGTGAATATTTTTACTTTTAAATTATTTTTACAATATTTAAAAAAATTAAATACAAAAAAATATACAAAATTACATAAAAACAAGGGAAGAGAAACGTGTGAAAGCCGAGAGCTGCCATGGGGGCTTGTCCGCTGTTTACGGCGTTCTCTGGCGTGTCGTTGGTTTTAACCCCCAAACGCTTTTCTTGTCAAAACGAAGCTTTTCGAAAACTAAAATTAGAATTTTACACCCTATTTATTTAAATTTTGAACGTATAATTTAAAAATAATATTATAAATAATATAAAATCAATAAAAAATCAACGTAGTTCCCAACGACTGGTGTCCTGCGTTTAACGGCCAATTTATTGACTACGGTGACCGCTTTCCCTCCACCGTACCGTCTCCCTCTCTTAATTTTGAAAACACAGCTGTTTTTGTTTATAATCAATGTATTACAGTAATCAAAATTAGCGTTTTAAGCGTTATTTATCGAATTTAAGCGAAAATACGCTGGAAAATGTGTTTTTTGTCTATTTTTTGAGCTTCAACCTTATTTTTTCTACATGTTTTCTATTTAAAATGTTTAAAAGTGTATTTTTGTTCTAGAAAATGATGAACCACGGTGCTGCTCCACCAGACATGCTGATGGATCATCCGCATCATATGGAGGAGGATGTGACTCACGGACAGATCGACGATCAGCAGGTAGATCAAGCTTTTTTTATTTTAATATTACTTTTTTATCGATTTTTAGGATACTGTAATTTTGTAGATTACGTAGAATTCTGTAGATATACCGTACTATTGACTTATTTTTTTAAACTTTCAAAACACTAACAATCACTGAATTTCAATGGCGGAGCGTTCAAAACAGACCGAGATCTTAAAAGACTATTCGGATAGTTTTTGGATACGGTAGTTTTCTAGATTACGTAGATTTAGATGAACTTATCGTACCCTTTATTTATTAATTTAAAAGAGTCGAGAAACCTACCGTACCCCAAAATTCGCTGTTTTCCATTTAAAGGACTATTTATAACTTTTCTAGGTTACTGTAGATTTACGTAGATTTGCGTGCACATACCGTAATCTTTATTGATTGCATATTAAGTCCCTAAAACCTTTAAAATACCTTAAATTTACCTAAAAAGCCATTTTCAGTACCCAGCCACCGAGAATTTCCTGCTGGACGACCGTTCAAAACGAGCCGTGATCGATCTTCAGAAGCACTGGCTGGAGAGTTTCAATCATTCCCGCGAGAAATTGCTCGTTGAAATGACCGAAAAGGTGGGTATTATTGGATTACGGTAGCTTTCCACTTTCCTACTGTGGTTCTTGCGGATTATAGATTTATTAACTACGGTATTTTCAGTTGCACCAGGAATTCCTATCGGACCAGCAGAAGATCCGCACTGACCTCCTCACCCAATTCAAGGACGAATTGGACACCACAAGGTCTTTTTTTTAAATTTTATTTTAATTATTTAAATTTTATTTTTTAAACCTCAATTTAGGTTAGAACTGGAGGCCAAGTACCGGGAGACGCTGCGAATGGAGGTGCAGAAGGTTCAGGAAAGACACCGAAGGGAGATCGTCAGCGCCAAGAAGAAGCAGTGGTGCTATCAGTGCGAAAATGAGGTAATTTAATTTTTATTTTAATAAAATAAATAAATTTTTAATTTATTTATTTTGAGACTACGGTAATTTTCCTTTAAATTTTACACTTGAACCCCAAAAATTGGGTAATTTACTTCGAAATTGACTTCAAAATCGTCAAAAATCGCCTAAAAGCCAACCACCCGGCCGGAAAAAGCAGAAAGCGGCCTGAGGTTGCCAGAAATAGCGGAAGCGGCCTGAGGCTGCCGGAAATAGCGGAAGCGGCCTGAGGTTGCCAGAAAAAGCGGAATGCGGCCTGAGGCTGCCAGAAAAAGCGGCCTGAGGTTGCCAGAAAAAGCAGAAGCGGCCTGAGGCCACCAAGAAAAGCAGAAGCGGCCTGAGGTTGCTACATTTCGTAGAAAGCGGCCTGATGTCACCAGGGAAAGCAGAAGCGGCCTGAGGTTGTCAGAAAAAAGCTGAAAGCGGCCTGAGGCTGCCAGAAAAAGCGGGCTGAGGTTGCCATAAAAAGCAGATTGTTTATAATATTCTGAATATTGCAGGCTATATACCACTGCTGCTGGAATACTGCCTACTGTAGCGTCGAGTGTCAGCAGGGCCACTGGGCGAACCACCGGAAATTCTGCCGCAGGAGGAAGGCCGGCCAGGGGGGTCCCCAAGGCCCCAGCAACGGCCAGTGACCCTCATTAGCATACAGCGGCTTTACCCTTTGGTCTCATTCCTCTCCCTCTGCAATACTACCCCCTCATTAGAATTTAGCACCTCTCTCAGGCCTTTTTAGTTTCTCAGGCAGAAGCCTAGGCCTGGAATTGTTCTAGTTGAATAACCCTCCTCCTCCCTCATTAGCCTACTGTCAGGTCATCCTTCTCTTATCCCATCATTGCCGTATTGCTCAGTTGTAGTATGCTCTATTCCTATAAAGGTATTGAATTTACGCTGTTTTTTGTGGGAAATCGAGGTTTTCTGCCTATTTTACCTTAATTTTAAGGGTTTAGTTCCTTATTAAGGCATTAAACTTAAGGATTAAGGTCTTAAACCTTAGATTTAGGCCCTAAACCTGCGATTTTTGCCTATTTTGCCTTAAGTTTAAGACTTTAGGCATGTATTAAGGCCTTAAAGTCAGGCAGTAAGGTCTTACACCTTAGTTTTAGGCCGTAGACCTTAGACTAAAGCCACATTTTTGGCAATCTCAGGCCGCTTGAACACCTTTTTGACAACCAAAGGCCGCTTTTTAGCAACCAAAGGCCGCTTTTGACAACCAAAGGCCGCTTTTTTAACAATCCAAGACCACTTTTTGACAACAAAAGGCCGCTTTTTGGCAATCAAAGGCCGCTTTTTTAACAACCCAAGACCACTTTTTGACAACAAAAGGCCGCTTTTTGGCAATCAAAGGCCGCTTTTTTAACAACCAAAGGCCGCTTCTGACAACCAAAGGCCGCTTTTTTAACAACCCAAGACCACTTTTTGACAACAAAAGGCCGCTTTTTGGCAATCAAAGGCCGCTTTTTTAACAACCAAAGGCCGCTTTTTTAAACCAAATGCCGCTTTTAGGCAACCAAAGGCCGCTTTTTGGAAACCAAAGACCGCTTTTTGCCAACCAAGGGCCGCTTAGACCGCTTTTTGGAAACCAAAGGCCGCCTGAACCGCTTTTTCAACAACCAAATGCCGCTTTTCTCCACTGTAAGACCCTAATCCTTAATTTGGGCCTTAGTCACTTTATTTTAGGGCCTTATTTAAGGTTGTTTACTCTATTTGTTTTAGGCTGGATTTAGGCAATGATTCCCATGGCCAATGGGCCGCGGAAATTTCGCATGGTGCCCTACACACTCAGTGTGGCGCAGAGGAAGATTGGCAACAGGCCAGCACAGTACGTCATCAGGAGGTCAGTTCACGGGGCGGAATCTGGAATCGTTGGGAAATATTCGTTCCGCCATTTTTTCGTATTTAACTACAAATTATCATCCGATTACGGTAGATTTCAACAGTATTCAAAAGGCCACAGTCAAATTTTGGGCTACAGCACCCTTAAAAAAATTAAAACATGCATTTAGCCACATATTTTCTTTTTATTTACTTATACTTTTTAAATTATAATTTTTAAAGGGAAGATTTATCGATTTTATAAAATAATTTTTTTTAATAAATTTAAAAAAAATCTATTTTCAGCCCCCCTCGTCCCTCGAATGACAACCCTCCGCCAGTACTTCAACCCTACGGAGAAGGGGATTATTCAGTAAGTTCCATTTTTTTATTATTTAATTTTTCTTTTCTTGATTAATTTAATCAATTTATTTTTTGGCTTTTAAAATTTTTATTTGGCTATTTTATTTTTTAAAATTTTTTTGTTAAAAAAATATTACAATACAAAATCATTTCTTATTTTTAATGCTAAATTTAATTTAAAGCATTATTAATTTTTATTCTTTCAGGAAGAGGTTCCAGAAGAGCCGGAGATCCAGATCGTGCACGAGGAGCCAGGCTGTTCTTACGTGGCTCCGAAAGATGAGCCGGAGGAGGATCCACATCAATCGATAATCTTCGGAGAGGTCAGTTTAAAGGTCTAATTTATCGATTTACGGCCTAAAACTTCATTTTAAAGGTCTAATCGATTTTTAACGTCTAATTAACCGATTAAAGGTCTAATTAATCAATTTTAAAGGTCTAATCGATTGATTTTAAAGGTTATTCTTTCAGCAAGGCCCTAATCTGCCTTCTTCGTCTCAAAGAGCGAGTCCTGTCGAGAGAGAAGTGGCCGTACTCGGAGGACCTGCGAAAAAGGAGGAAATCGATCCACGATTCTCCTATCCGCTGTAAGCTAATTAAGGAAATGAGGAAAATAGGGAGATTTAGGTGTTTTGTCGAGCCATCTCGGAAGTGGACTTACAAGAGCGAAGGAGCCGGAATTGGAGAATATGACGAAGGGTTAGTAAGCCACCAGAAGCGGCAGAAAGCGGCCTGAGGTCACCGGAAAAGCGGAAAGCGGCCTGAGGTTGTCAAAAAAAGCAGAAAGCGGCCTTAGGTTGCCATAAAAAGCAGAAAGCGGCTTGAGGTTGCCAGAAAAAAAGCGGAAAGCGGCCTGAGATTGCCAGAGAAAGCGGAAAGCGGTCTGAAGTTGCCTTAAAAAAAACAGAAGCGGCCTGAGGTTGCCAGAAAAAGCAGAAGGCGGCCTGAGGTTGCCAGAAAAAGCGGAAAGCGGCCTGAGGTTTTTCTTTTCAGGCCGCTCTACTACGCTCCGAACCCCTTCCGCCCGGGACCCGCCATGAAGGGTGCCCCCTGCGCCGCCGTCCGGATGCACTACGCCGCCAAGAGAATCGACAGCCACAAGTACAGGGCACAACGGGCTGTGGCCAATGCGGTCAAAGAACGGCACATGGAGAGTGCCATCTGTGAAAAGTAGGTGGAAAAGCGGCCTTTGGTTGCCAAAATCGGCTTTGGATGTCACAAAGCGGCCTTTGATTACCAAAAAGTGGCCTTTTATTGCCGAAAGCGGCCTTTGTTTGCCGAAAAGCGGCCTTTGGTTGCGGTATAGCGCGGCCTTTGATTACTAATTCCCTCCCTTTTCAGATGCAATATGCGCTTTTTCCTGCCCATCAACCAAATGAGGTCCCAGATCTCCTACGGAGTCAACCACTACCAAGCCCTCTCCTTCTTCGCCTGCCCGATGTGTCGCCACGATAATCAAATCATAGATTATAATAAAGAGTATGACTACTAATCTCTTTTTTTTCTTGTTTTTATTGGAGCGTTTTCGTCGATATTCTGCCTTTTTTAGTGAAAATGTGGTTAAATTGACTTGAAAAAGTGTTTTAACCTTTTACAATTGATGTTTTTAAGGTTAAGGTATTTCAGATGAATAGGTCCGCGGCGAGGTCCGTCTTCTCTCCGAGGGTCAAGGCCTCTCCCTTGGCTGTGTCGCCCAGGCAGCAGAGGGTCAACAGCTCCAATAGGAGGTCCATCTCCTCCAGGTGGGACCGCTTTTGCCAGCCTCAGGCCGCAGAAGACGGCTTTTTAAGGCTCAGGCCGCAGAAGACCGCTTTTTTCAGCCTCATGCCGCAGAAGACCGCTTTTCACAGGCTCAGGCCGCAGAAGACCGCTTTTTTCAGCCTCATGCCGCATTAAACTGCTTTTTACAGCCTCAGGCCGCAGAAGACCGCTTTTTTCAACATAAGGCCGCAGAAGACCGCTTTTTACAGCTTCAGGCCGCAGAAGACCGCTTTTCACAGGCTCAGGCCGCCGAAGACCACTTTTCACAGCCTCAGGCCGCTGAAGACCGCTTTTTCAGGTCCGCCGACCAACTGACCACTCCCAGCCGTCCCTCCGAAGAGGACATCCACCGCCTGGAGAAGAAAATCGACGATTTGTGTCTTCTGAAGTCTTCTGATGACCGACTGGGCAGCCACAAGGCAGACCAGGCACTGAAGCTCAAGAACGAAGAGCTACAGGCAGTTATGAGCGAATTGGCCGAGGTATTATTTCTCTCTCTCTCTCTCTCTCTCTCTCTCTCTCTCTCTTTCTCTCTCTCTCTCGTTCTCTAATCTAATTCCTCAATTTTTCAGACCAAATCCGCTTTGGGACACATGGAGAGGAAGTACCACCTGGCCCACAAGGCCACCGAGCGACTGGAGAAGGAAAATAAGGCACAGGTACTATTTTTTTAAATATAAATAATACAACATAAATAATCAATAAATACAGTAAAAAAGTTGATTTTATCAATAAATACAATAAAAATTGGGTAAACAAAAAAAATTGGGTAAACATGAGAAAATTCAGTCCAATTTGGGAATTCCGGCCACAACGCCTCCCTCGATTCCACATTCGTTGATACCACGGGCGATTTTGAAATAACCTAAAATACAGGTATTACGGTAGATGATCGATTGCGTGTTTATGGCTACCGTAATTCTTTTATCCCTGAAACGGTCCTTTAAATGGGATACTGTAGCCTATCGGATTACTGTAGCTTATTAGCATATTGTAGCCCCTACTTTAATCTGTATTTGACCTACCATTATCTCCCCAATCGGAGTTCCAAGAATTGACTAGGAGCCAATAGGGCGTTCCGTGGTCCTCTCCCCATCCGATCATCTTCACGGCGTGGCCTCCAACGAGACCACCGGCAGTATGCTAAACAGGTGGATGAGTTCAGGCCACTGTCAGCTTTTTCTGGCAACCTGAGGCCGCTTTCCGCTTTTTCTGGTAACCTCAGGCCGCTTTCTGCTTATTCCGGTGACCTCAGGCCGCTTTCTACGATTTCTAGCGACCTTAGACCGTTTTATACGGATTCTGGCAACCTCAGGCCGCTTCCGCTTTTTCTGGCAACCTCAGGCCGCTCTCTTTGACCTACCACATAGATTCCCGCTTTGTAGTGGAAAAAGTCGGCGTAGACTTCGAAGCCGACTTCAACCGGGCCGTAGGTCATAATTTCCTTCTGGATGGCTTCTTGTTGATCTTCGACCCCGTAAGAAGTCAGGCCTGAAAATTGGAATATTAAATTCTTTCTCTCTCCTTCAGGCCGCAGACGACCGCTTTTTACAGCCTCAGGCCGCAGAAGACCGCTTTTTTCAGCCTCAGGCCGCAGAAGACCGCTTTTTCAGCCTCAGGCCGCAGATGATCTCTCTCTCTCTCTCTCTCTCTCTCTCTCTCTCTCTCTCTCTACCGTAGTGTTTATCCGCAGAGAAGCTCTTTTTGTATCCTTTTTGGCACTTTTTAGAACACTGAGGAGTCTGGAATGATCCTTGTGTGCAAATATCTCCCATTTCTCCATGATTGCAGGATGGGAAGGAATAAGGGAGGCAGGTGTCCTGAAAAGTCTTTCTTTTTAGAGAGAAAGAGAGAGGAGAGAGAGAGAGAGAGAAAGAGAGAGGAGAGAGAGAGAGAAATATATAATCACATTTCTACCGTAGTCTCCTCCAGTGACCAATCCATCTGTCACCCAATAGTCCCAAGCCTTAATCGGATAGCCACCCTGACAGCCGGCACCACAGTCGTGGCAACAGGAGAGGACGTCATTTATGGAGACTGGAGTCTGTATCTGTCCATTTGAGGCTATGCAGATGCGGTCGGTTATGGCCTCGGCGGCACTGAAGGCCCAACAGGAACCTGGAATCTTTCAGTGGAAAGGAAAGATTGGACTTTGAGGATTTTGACAGCCTCAGGCCGCCTTAAATGGACTGACAGGGGCCTCTGCGTCTCTGGCCCTATGTGAGCTCTACCTCTGCGTCTCTAACCTCTTTCTCTGCCTCTCTCATCCCTACTTCTTCTCTAACTTTCCCCTCTGCGTCTCTGACACTGTGACTCTGCGTCGCTAACTTTTGCATTTGCATCTCTGACATCTAATTCTGACTCTAATCATTTGTATCTCTGACCCTTTGCTTGGCTATTCAGGGCCAGAATTTGAATTTGGGCCAAATATTCAGTATTCATTTTATTGGTAAATTAAACGATTACAAGGTTGTTTTTTTGTGAAAATCTTAATAAAAACACAAAATTCGCAATTTAAAATACAAAAATTTCTAATTTCCGATTTTTGGGGTTGCTATATGCAAATCTGAGGTGCTCTTTTCAAATGAGACCGGCGCGTGTCACCTTATACATTTTGTATTTTAAAACAAATATTTTCAAATAATTTAACCGGCCCTTGATTTGGGCCACCCCTGTGGCGATTTCAGCCTTTCGTGGCAGCCTCAGACCGCTGGAGGCTTCTGTAACCAGCAGTCATCAGACATTTCCTGCGTACATTGATAGGTTTATGACAGCCTCAGGCCGCTTTGAGTCCCCGTTTGTCCCTATATTAATTATATTTCTTACCACAACTGCTCTGATCTCCAACTTTTCCAATAGAACCACATTGGGGCCACCGTTGCCTGGCATCAAATCTGTCAGGAATTGTGATGTTCAGAGTCCTGAAGAAAGAAGGAAGAATCGTTATAGAGTCCTTGTTTTCTCTCTCTCTCTCTCTCTCTCTCTCTCGTTTCTGTTTTTGTCTCTTTCTCTTCTCCCTCTCCGTCTCTCTCTCTATCTCTATCTCTCTGTGTCTCTCAGTCTCTCAGTCTCTTTGTCTATGTCTTTTTCTCTCTCTTTCCTTTTCTCTCTTTTCTCTCTATCTCTCAATATCTCTCTGTATATGGCTCTCTCTCTCCACAAGGAAGAGAGATAAACAGAGAAAGAAAGTTAACTACCTCGTAGCACTGGGTCTTCTCTTCCTCTCCGCCGGCAGAAAAACATTTTTCACTCCCATCATTCCACTCTTCGTGTGGTCGCTATAACTGGCAAATCGGTCGCTCTTCTCAGCCGTCCAGAAATGTTGCTTCGCATTCACAAATTCCACTATTTGATCATCAGTCATGCTTTCTGTCGTCCTGTCAACCACTCGAAGACGGAGGCTTTCTAAATCTTGTTCTTTTTGCTTTTATGTTTTCTGAATCATCGGAGAATTTCTGAATCTACCAACCTAAAAGGGCCTTCTGTTGAGCCCTTCTTTCGCCTTCTGTTTTGGTAGAAACAGAGATTTGGACGAGAAGGAGGGAGGAGAGGAGGATTTTTACAGTAATCTGAAACTTTACAATTCCCGATGGGTTTGAAGCGGCCTTTGGTTGCCAAAAAAAAGCGGCTTTTAATCGCCAAAAGCAGGTCAAGCGACCTATGGTTTCCAAAAAGCGGCCTTTGATTGCCATAAAGCGGCCTTTAATTGTTATTAAGCGGCCTTTTAAATTCACACAAAAAACAGCTCAAGCGGCCTATGGTTACCAAAAAAAGCAGGTTGCCTAAAAGCGGCTTTTAATTGCCAAAAACGGGTCAACCGCTTTTTGGTTACCAAAAAGCGGTTTTTGACTGCCAAAAATTGGCTTGCTACTAGCTTATTTGCTTTTGGAGTGATGTTGCAAAACTTACCATTTCGGAATTCCAAGACGAAAAAAGAAGGATGGTTTATGGCTGGCGCCTGAGCCTTTTATGAGGGCGCGCTGGACAGCTCAACAAACAGATCACCGGCCATAAACAAGTCTCCAAAAACAGCACGATCTCAGAATAGAGTCCTCCTCACCACACAAACTGTAGTCTCGTGTAGTCTAATGGAATCTTTTTAGTTTTAATTTTACTAAATTAACTTTAAATTAATAATTTCAATTGAATTTTGCAGGCGAATCAGCTGGAGGAGATCCGCCAGGAGCAGATGGAGAATCGCCGTAGGAGCATGAACAGAAGGATTCTGGAGGAGAGAAAAGTGAGGGTTTTTTAATTGAAAATGAAAAATTCAATTTTTAGGACCAGAAATCGGCGAATTCGGGGGAGGAAGACGAGGAGAATATGGGAAATCTGCTTCTGAAACAGGGATTGAGAAGGGAGGAGAAATTGACGGAGGAGGTTCGGCAGTTGAAGCAGCAGTTGGAGGTGAGAGAGCGAGAGAGAGGGAGAGAGAGACTGAGGGAGGGAGAGAGAGAGAGAGAGAGAGAAATGAAATGTTTCAGAAGGAGAGGGCCGAATACAAGAGTTCGATGGCGGATATGCTGGTGGCTGTGAAGGTGGCCGTGGGGCTCAAGGAAGAGGCCGAGGCGGAGCTTAATAGGTACGGTAGTCACGGTTACACGAGCACACGGACGTGATTCACAGTCGCATACCTGTGAACGAAACTTTGGTAGATCGCCGTGGTTACGATGACACGGTCTCACGAGCTCACGGGATTCTGAACTCACAGGCCTTTTGAGCGACAAAAGAGTAGTGCCCCAATCGGGATTGAACCATGGTCGTGTAGTTTGTAGTTAAGAGAAATTTAAGGTCTTAGAATTGGCTTAAAATTTTAATATGGCCTTCCTATGAACCAAATAGGGAATTTTGAAACTTTTAAGTCGAGGCCATTTTTGGCTTCCGGGTTACGGTAGGTCCCCCTAGGATACGGTAGATTTTTCAACTTCATTAAAATTACCCTCATATAAACAAATCGATTGAAAATTCTTTTTTTTTTCAGAAACATTTACAACTGGCCGAAGCAAGATTTTAATCGGAGGAAAAGAAAAAAAACATAACAAAAAAATCCTTTTAAGTTAAACTCCTTAAAAACTATTTCACGGAAATTTACGTTTTTTTTTAAATTTATCTAAATTTTTCAATTACTTTAAGTGACAAACTATTTTTTTCGTGTTCTCCATATTTGAACAACTTTTCTACTTTGAAAATTGTCGGACGATGAATTTTAGCTTCAGCTGCTTTTCACATTCATCGATGTGAAAAGTGGTTACCAACTGATCAAATTGAAGACTGTTGCTAAAAAAACAATCCAAGCGGGCCTTGGTTAACAAAAAGCGGTTCGGTCATCTGCGGCCTGATGCTATAAAAAGCGGTCTTCTGCGGTCTGAGGATGAAAAAAGCGGTCTTCTGCGAGTCAGATAGAGTGTCAATCTCTAATTAAACGATTTATTCGAGTTAACCAGTTCTGTGCAGTATTCCAATTGAGGTGAGTGACTCTTCAGCTGCTCTCCCACTCCTCCCAGCTGTCGTCTTCATCACTGCTCTGCAGCAGCCGTGGCATCCTCTTCGCATCTGGCTTGAAGGCGGTGTGTGTCAGCAAGAGAAGGGCCGACCGGCTGGCAGGAAGCCTGCCTCCCCTGGCGATGCAACAGCAGAGCACAGAGGCCGTGTACTGGCACAGGGCGGCCGCCCCAGCCAGATCGGAGAAGGCTTCGTGGAAGGGAAGGAGCTGGTGGACCACGAAGGATAGCATCTCCACCGAGACGTCCCACGGCTGGCTGTGGGCGGAGGAGACGATCAGGGCCTTGGAGTAGAGTGTTTTTACAGCATAAGACCTCTTTTTACAGCCTCAGGCCGCAGAAGACCGCTTTTTACAACCTCAGGCCGCAGAAGACCGCTTTTACAGCCTCAGGCCGCAGTAGACCGCTTTTACAGCCTCAGGCCGCAGATAAGGAGACGGTCAGGGCCTAGGAGAGATTTAGAAGATGAAGAAAAGAGATAATACCGTGGCGGCGGTCTCCCGAAGGCTGGAAGAAAGGCGACGCCGGCGGAAGATGTGGCAAGAGCAGCCCATTAGTAGAAGAGGAGAACCGCCGAGAGGGATGGAAGGGTTATAAATGAAGAGGAAAGTGAGCCGAGAGATTACGTGACGTAAATTACGAGGAAAACGTGACGCCGTGTATCTTAACGTCATTTGTCTTTTGGGTGTCTGAACTGTTGTCTATCGCTTTTTACAGCCTCAGGCCGCAGAAGACCGCTTTTTACAGCCGTAGGCCCTTGGCCCGCTTTTTTAAACAATTAACGGGCGCTCGTGAAAAACAAAAGCCAAGTCGCATTTTTGGCAACCAAAGACCGCCTTTTGCAACTAAAAGCCGCTTGGCAAACTTTTTGTCATTTAAAAGTCGCTTATTGGCAACCACAGGCCGCTGGACCTGTTGTCTAAATTGGTCGAGAACCAATGTAAAGGTTCAATACACAATATAAAATACTAAAAAAATCAGTTAACCGCGTGAATTTATTGGAAAAATACCCAGAAAAAACAGGAATTTTGAAACATTTGACATTTTAAAGTTTTTTTTGGCCATAAACGGGTTTCCTGATGAAAATCGATGTTTATATGTTTGGGGCCAGTTGTAAACGTTTCTGGAAATTATTTCTTTTTTATTTATCGATTTGTTTTAGTTGATACCTTGGAACATTTGATGATTTTGAAAATTCCACCCCACTAGGACCTACCGTAACCCGGCGTCCAAAAGTTTCAAATTCTACGATTCTAAGTTTTCCTAAGTCACATGATGGTAGCCTTAGGCCGCTCGAGGCTTTCGCTGCCAGTCAGCGACCTTTTGTGGCAGACTCAGGCCGCTTTGAGACTTCCACATCTACTAGTTTTCATATTTTCTTATTCTTCTTCCAGGTTTCATCAGAATGCCCCTGATTACGCCGTGGATTCTGTGTGGGCTGGTCTGATGCGTCGTTGGAACGGCGGAACTAAGCGACATTCCCTCCTCCAATGGGTCAACTACAAGTCAGTTTTTTTTCTATTTTTCCTTTAATTTAAAGTATTTAAAAGAATTTTAAATTTTAAAAAGTTTCAAAATCCTTTTTTCAGACTGACCCCCTACCCTTCGCTCAAAGTCTCCAACTTCACCGACGACTGGCGCGACGGAAAGGCTTTCTGCGCCTTGGTCCAGGCCCACCGCCCCGATCTGGTAGCGGCCTTATGTTGTAAAAAGCGGTCATCGGCGGCCTGAGACTGTAAAAAGCGGTCATCGGCGGCCTGAGGCTGTAAACAGCGGTCTTCTGAGGCCTGAGGCTGTAAAAAGCGGTCTTCTGCGGCCGGAGGCTGTAAAAAGCGGTCTTCTGTGCCCTGAGGCTGTAAAAAGCGGTCCTCAGCGGCCTGAGGCTGAAAAAAGCGGTCTTCTGCGCCCTGGGGCTGTAAAAAGCGGTCTTCTGCGCCCTGAGGCTGTAAAAAGCGGTCCTCAGCGGCCTGAGGCTGAAAAAAGCGGTCTTCTGCGGCCTGAGGCTGTAAAAACTATTTTTTACTCATTTTTAATTGTTTTTTTAATATTGTCATTTAAAATGTCTATCTTTCAGGTGACCCGTTCGCAGCTGCAGGGCGACTGTGTGGCTTTGGCTGGTCAGATGGCCGAGTCTCTTCAGATGGCCGACGTGGGAGAGACGTTGTTCGCCCCGTCGCCCGATTGGAACCGCGTGATGGCTGTCGTCTTTTCTTTGTATAAGAAGTTCTCGGAGGAGAAGGAGAACTGAGATCGATTGAGATTGAGGGATATTTGGTACTTTGTCAGGTTGTAAGTGATCTCTGCGTTGTTTTTGGAATCTCACTCGAATGAAGTTGTATGGTTTATGTGGTTGAAAGAGAGAGAGAGAGAGAGAGAGAGAGAGAGAGAGAGAGATGAAGGTGTCTGGAGGACCACCCATTGCTTTTTTCTTCTTCTGGGTGGTCCAACGATTAGATCTAGGAGTCTAATTTATTGTCAGGGCCACCCATAGCTTTTCTTCTGGGTGGTCCATTAACAACGGTGACGGCTAGGAATCTAGTGGGTTATCGGGACCACCCATGACGCCTTTCTTATGGGTGGTCCAGTAACACTAGTAAGATCCAGGTGTTTATTGGATTGTCTGGACCACCCATAACCTAACTTCTGGGTGGTCCAGTAACACCAGTAAAGGACATGACTCCATTGGAGACCACTCATAGCGTATCGTCTGGGGACCACCCAAAGTTTTCTTCTGGGTTGTCTAGAAACAAAGGTAAGAGCCAGTATTCTGTTGGGTTTTCGAGACTACCAATAACGTGTCTTCTGGGTGGTCCAGTAACAACGGTAAGTCTTTTGGACCACCCATAACTTTTTTCTTATGGGTGGTCCAGGAACACCGCGAGAGACATAATAAGGAAAAAGTGATTTCGGTGTTCCATTAACCCTCAATGCTCCTATGGAGTTGTCATGATCACCCACATATAGATAATTACTGGCATACTGTAACTTTTGGCGCGCAAATGCCTTCGCTTTTTTTTCAAATTGCTTTCTGCCTCTGCTTTTTAGCTATATAACAATTCGTTGCAGCTAACATCATACACATCGATCTATCGCCCTTCCCCCACTTACCTTCCTCAATTTTTCAACTTTTATTTTAATTTTAAATACCATTTTAAATTTTTTTTAAAATTTAGGATCATAAATATCCTCAATTAAATGCAACAATAAGAAAATTTCCTCTACGACTTTCACAAAAAGGTTTGTTTTAACTTTATAAAAAACTTTAAACCAATAACAGAAAAAAAACTTGGAATAATTACGTTTTTTCAGGTTTATAAAAAAACGCTGGAGATTTATTTTTTAAAGACACCGTCGTCGTCTGCCAGTTTGCGTGAAATTTGAGATGATGAGTAACTCTTTGGACATAATGTGAGTTATCTCTGTATCTATCTTTCTCTCTCTCTCTCTCTCTCTCTCTCTCTCTCGGCCTATGGGTGGTCCAGGTGTCTACTGGGTTGTCGGGACCACCCAGAACTGTTTTCTTATGGGTGGTCCAGTAACACTGGTAAGATCCAGGAATCTGGGTTTCAGGACCACCCATTAAGTTTTTCTTACGGGTGGTCCAGTAACACAGATATAAACCAGGGGTATTTTAGATTGTCGAGACCGCCCAAAACTCTCTCTCTCTCCCTCTCTGAATTCTAATTTATATTTTTTCAGATTTAGAGAACAGCATCCTGTCGAGGAAGAGCCAATCTGCCGGATCAGCTGAGATCATAAAGAAATTGATAAAGTTCTCCATTAACGATATTCTTCAAATAGCTGGCATGAAGTAAGTTATAAACAAAACAAACAAAGTATCAAAAGTGTTTTTTTTTCAATTAATCGTTAATTTTTAAACAAATAGACCTTACATATAATATAGCTATCTCAAAAAAATTTTAAAAAAAATTCGTGTTTAATTAGCGAAAATCACAATTTTGTTAAATTGTGAAACAAAAATCTACATTTTCAGGTTCGGCCCCTCTGCCAACCGGAAAACACTGCTACAGTTTTTTTTATTGAATGAAGTAGGACGAAGAGACAAGTGAAACAATGCTAAATCAAATGGAAGACTACTCGATCAATGAAGATTAAAAATAATAAATAATAAACTGTTTTTATAAAATTTTGAATTTTTGAAGGGGGAGTTCCGGGGAATTAGAGAAATCACATGATATTTTATCTATTGCCACTCAACTTACCTTCATCAATTTCCCTTTAGAAATGGTCGGACCACCCATAACTTTTTTCTTATGGGTGGTCCAGTAACAAAGGAAAGAGCCCGGCATATATTGTGTTGTGGGACCACCCATAACGTATTTTTTGTGTTGTGGGACCACCCATAACGTACATTCTGGGTGGTCCAATAACAATGACGGGGCAGGAGTCTATTGGATTGTCGGGACCACCCATAACTTTTTTCTTATGGGTGGTCCAGTAACAAAGGTGAGAACTCGAAGTCAATTGAATTGTCAGAACCCCCATAATTGATATTGGAACCACCGATACCCTCTGGGTGGTCTAGTAACATTGGTAAGATTCACGAGTCTATTGAATTGTCTGGACCACCCATAACGTTTTTCATATGGGTGGTCCAGTAACCCCGCTCCCTGGCTCTGGGTGGTCCGGCCCATCAAGATCGCAACTTATGGTTGGTCCAGTATTCTGCCGACTGGCCTGGAATTATCGATCTGGTCGCTTTTACAACCACAATCTGAATAAAGCACAACACAAGCGAGCCAGCTAGTGTAACACCATCAGTCTCCCCAGCGCCCCCTCTCTCCCCCCTCCCCCTCCCCCCCACCTAATATTCCCGACTTATCGACTTGCGGTCCTTCTCATACCTCCCCCCCCTCTTTTTTTAGCATTGATGTTTTTAATAAATTTTAAAATTTCCAGGCAGGATCATATATATCCTGAGTTGAATGCAGTGAACAATAAATAGATCGTCAACGAATTTTCCAAAAAGGTTTGTTTTAACTATTTTTTAAAAATAAAAATGGGTTATTTACAGAAAATTTCTACTCGCCAGAAAGCTGAAAAAAGTTCACTCAACCTGTGTTCGTTACCACCGTAGATTCCGCACAAGGACGTCAGTTCGATGTTACAATCGTACTAACCACGAACAAAAGTGGAGGAAGACCGACGTAACGTGATACCAAAGATCTACCAATTCGTCAGTTAGACCCTGAGAGACCCTAAGAGCCACTGAATGAAGTTATATGTTTTATGTGGTCTTAGAGAGAGAGAGAGAGAGAGAGAGAGAGTGAGAGAGAGGAGGGAGAGAGAGAGAGAGAAGAGAGAGAAGAGAGAGAAGAGAGAGAAGAGAGAGAGAGAGAGAGAGAGAGAGAGAGAGAGGGAGAGAATGATCTCGGTGTGTCAATTACGTCACCCCTTCTATGATAATTGGATGTTGGACCACCCATAACTTTTCTTATGGGTGGTCCCCTATTGTGTCGTCTTACCATAAAATATCGCTCTGGTTGATTTAATAACCCCAATCTGGGCCAATCAATACGCATAACAGCGGATGGCAGGGGTCAACTGGGATGCGCGCCAACGCCATCTGCGGGCGGCATTAATTCCTTCGCTTTCCCCTTTCTATCTGCTTCTGTTTTCTCAGCTACCACCATTTTCCTTAGATTTTATTTTCAAATTTAAGAATTTCAGGATCTTAAATATCCTCAAGATCATCTACGATCGAGAAATCTGAAGGCGCTGAAGGAGAGAGGGAACATAGAAAAAAAGAAGGAGCTGAAAAATTTGCTGATCTAAACAGGCAGATAATGATGATGACGTTGACAAGCTTGAGGCGAAGATTTTCTTCCTGGAGGATATCACACGTCTTAACAACGTGTTCCCTCATATGGGTCCAAAGCTAGGTGCCAGCGTAAAGCCCAGGACAAAGGCTGTCTAACTCTTGCCGATACAATGAAATGAAGGATCTTGTCTCTCCCTCTCTTTCTGTATGTCAATCCTTCGAATCCCGCCTAAGCGAACGTGGCAGGGATCTAATCATCTTATCGCATCGAGTCTAAGGTCTTCTTCTGGTCAGTCCTCCTTCTTGTCTCGAATCGCATCCACCATCTAAGATGACTTTCCCGGACGCCACAGAGCACGTCTGTGCAAAGAGAGGCGTCCCTCTTTAAAGTCTGACAAGGATGAAACCCTGAAAATCACGAGGTGACTAATGAGGTCGAGAGGACAGGAGGTTACTTGATAACTATTCGGATCATGGAGGATATGGAAAAGGCCGCCACATTCCTCTCCAAAACGGAAGGGGCAAGTTGGTCGGAAGGAGAAGAAGAAGAGCGGATTTCCGTAATAAATGAGATAAATTTAAATATAGCCTCATTTGTAAACTCGAGAGAGAGAGAGAGAGAGAGAGAGAGTGAGTGAAAAAGAGAAAAGAGAAAGAGACAGAAACAGAGAGACGGAGTGAGTAAGAAGAATTTCGATGCTTTTTAAAACTGCGTCTACATTTATTCGTTTTCGCCAAATCAAATAAACGGGTTCCCTGAATTTCACACACACACACACACACACACACACACACACACACACACACACACACACACACACACACACACATCTCTCTCTCTCTTCTCTTACTTTCTCTCCTTCTCTCTCCATATCACTCTCTATTTCTCTTACTCTCTTTCCTCTTTCTCCCTTCCCTCTCTCTCTCTTTTTACGAACGTTCTCTAATGGATCTGCCACACATCCAATTATCCCTCGGGGTTTTCTCTGGCAGATGGCTGGCCGACTACCGTAGTCAGTTAAATTCCTTCCTTGAATGACACTTCATCTTCGTCTTATCCGCGATTGTAAAACGTGTCGACCTACACCATCGGGCGTACTTTCAATTTTCCGCGATGGCTGAAAAAAGACCACCCGCACTTTTCTGTTCCGCGAAATTTTTCAAAATCACTACTTAAGGTAGGTAAATTTTGGATAATTACCGGATATAACACATAAATATAACTGAGATAACACTTAAAACCCAAAAAATCTATTTTTTTAATGCATGCAATCACTAAACTATGATTTTTCTTTAACAAATACCTTTTTTTGCGTGTCCACGCTAATCTCACAAAAGGAAAGTGATTAATTATCCTGGCGCATTCGTTTTTGCCCTTATCATCCGCTTCGTTTCGTAAGGCGGGACATTTTCGCTGGAATAAAAAGGGCAGATTTTGGAAGGAAGCGGTTTGAGATGATCCCGTTTCTCCTTCTTTTCTGTCTAGCCGTCCAATGTTCTTTCGCCTGTATTCGGATGAAACCACCTGGAGACTTTGAGGGAATTGACCCTATTCCTACTAAGAAACCGCCTACGGTCGTTACTCCAGATCCAACTAAGCCGCCTTTAAAACCTCCTACTACTACTCCTATACCAGGTAACCTTCAAAAAACTACAAAATAGTTAAACTTTTGTCGGGGGATTTTTTTTTGCTAAAATATACTTGAATTTAGTTTAAAACGTGTGAAAAACATTACAAATTTTCTTGTCATGACGAGACCTTTCGAAAAGTAGCATATGTTAGGGGTTTAGAGAAAGTTTGACCGAAATACCGTAACACGAGCGCGCGCGCAATAACCCAGGATAAAAATCGATATTGAAGGGGTCAAAATTTTTTTGGGCTTAATCCATTTGCTCTATCGCGGGAGTTACGTTTGAACCTTACAGAAAAACGGACAATATCGATTGTTTACCAGGTTTTACTGTAGGTCAGGTTACGGTATGACCATTCAAAGTGGTCCAAAAATGATTTTCTAAGCGGCAATCGATTAATCACAATAAATCAACAAATTTTTGTGTTTATGGAGTATCAGAATAGTCAAAACTGAACAAAAAAATTTAAACACGGTGAAAATTTTTGGCAAATTTTACAGTTTTGGCAGTTTCACTATTCCATACTGAATGAGAGCAAATTCATTATGTTTTTCAAAATTTACACAAAAATTGCTACAAGAATGTTGAAAAAAATGATTTTTAGTGTGATTTTCTAATTTTGGCGGTTTCTCTGCGCATTTTTTTTTCGAAATGACGAACTACGAGTCCTGCGTTTAGGACATTGAAATTTTTCATCGCCGTGTCTGCCCTCTTTAGCTATGCGACCCTCGGTCGTCTGCAGTGTTAGAGAGCGCCGCGGCTGGCACCCGTAGCGGATCGGCAGCGCCGCGGGTAGTGGTCTAGCCTGCGATCACAAGCGGCGGGAGTGCAAAAGAAAACACACAAAAACCCTGGCCCTAAAAATCGGTTACATTTATTTATACCCAATTATAATATACCCTTTTCAGACCCATGTGCGAACTGCGAACTACCATATGTCGATGCTTCGCTGGCATGCCAAAATCCATATAATGGACCGCTACCCACTGTCGAAAAGTTCGTTGAGAACAATGAGTGTGTCCTCAAGTTTTCTGAGTGTGAACATGGCTTCCATTACAAGTCCACAGACACACCATGCAGCTTTAGCCAAATAATAGACCGAACAGTGTGTAAAAACGGAATATTTTACGAAACGTATAGCGACTATATCTTGGTGGCTTTCAATTGTAATGGTACATAATTGATTTAATAAATATGTCGAAACTTTTTGAAATGATTATCTACGTGCTTTAAGCGCATTTCGTTCGTGGAGTTCAGTCAGCAAACTGAACCGGTGGCGCCTTTTTGACAGGTCCATGGGAAGCAAAACTTGAATCCAGAATTGCCAATTACAGTGGCGTTGACCACCACGTCTCCAGTGTAAGTTGTCACGTTGGATTCCACTAAGGTATAGCCATTGGACACCCCCTGAAAATGAAACATTATTGAACGGGCTACGCCTTGCCAAACATACATGCCAGCGGAGGTCCTTGTCGAAAATCATCCAGAACGCCAAAACATTCTCTCCCTGGAACTCAATCGGTTTGTAATCTTCTCTGTCACTGCAAATGGTCTTTTGTCCCAAAAAGGTGCAGCAGTTTTGAACAGTTTCCTTCGTCTTGAACAGTTTGGCTGTGCACTCGAAGATTTTCTTCTTGTCCTGGTCGAACGCTCTGGCAGTCATGTATGGATTCTGGGTGACACTAAACATCAGTTGGATCGTAGTTCAAGCAAGAATATACTTACTCGTCAAGGGCACAGAGTACCCGTTTGACTGCCCCACAGTGCCACTCCGAGTCGGTGTGCGATTCGTTTCCAAACAAAGTGGTGTTGTAAATGGGAAGATCGTCCTGAAGGATTTACAGTTACCAGAATACGAGAAATCGGCATACAGTAACCAGGGTATGAGAAAGCGGCCTACAGTAACCAGGGTTAGAGGAAGCGACCTACAGTAACCAGGGTATGAGAAAGCGGCCTACAGTAACCAGGGTTAGAGGAAGCGACCTACAGTAACCAGGGTATGAGAAAGCGGCCTACAGTAACCAGTGTTAGAGGAAGCGACCTACAGTAACCAGGGTTAGAGGAAGCGGCCTACAGTTACCAGAATCCGAGAAATCGGCCTATACAGTGCGTTCAATAAGTATAGGGACACCTCAATTTTCGATATTTTGAGTTTTTTGATGATCTTGGGCAAATGTGACTTAGACTATTTTTTTAGGCACCTAAGACTTTGTAAGACCCCGATCTGCTGACCCCGCAAAATTAGCATAGCCGCCAATTATGCAAAATTGTTCAAATTAGGCCGTTCAATAAGTATAGGGACACTTTTTTTTAGAAACAATTTTGCATAATTGGCGGCTATGCTAATTTTGCGGGGTCAGCAAATCGGGGTCTTACAAAGTCTTAGGTGCCTAAAAAAATAGTCTAAGTCACATTTGCCCAAGATCATCAAAAAACTCAAAATATCGAAAATTGAGGTGTCTCTATACTTATTGAACGCACTGTAGTAACCTACAGTAACCAAGTAACCAAAGTACAAGTTCTTGGAAAGCGACTAATCAAAAAACGAGAGAATGAACCCATTGTAAGTTACCGTTGTAATTAATCAAGCTTCTTTTACAAAAATTTGATTGTCTCATTAAAACTCACCTCTGTCAGCTTCCATAACGATGCAGTCATCGGTAGAAGTAAGAGGGCAGCTCCTACCAACTTCATCGTACCTTAATTGAACACATATCCTAATGAATTTTGGGGACACCGAGATAGAGAGAGAGAGAGAAAAAAGAAAGAGAGAGAAGAAGGAGTTCAGAGAGGGAGAGGGAAGAGAGGGAGGGTGAAAGGATCAAGAAAAACCAAGGTCAGTTGGCGGCACCGGCTCAAATGGCCGAAAAAGGAGGAGGGGCTTGCCCGGAAGAACAACCTTCCGGATGCGTGCCGCTGGTCACTGAAGCAACAAACCTGGAGTTGAGAAGAAGAAGCGGAAGGAGTAGAACCAGCCGATGAGGAAGGACGAGGACGACTGCGTGGTTTTCGGGTATCCCGGCAATTGCTCCGATCCGACCCATCATCGACGTTTGGAGCAGAGGATGACGCTTCATAGAACCCACCGCTTGCTATACGAAATCGAAAGATCACGTGCTTATCTTAGGGAAAAAGGAAATTTCTTAGAGTCTTAACTCTTAAGAGACTATTTTAAGTCTTAAAGAGAGAATCAGAGAAAGAGAGAAGGGAGAGAGAGAGAGAGAGATGGAGAGATGGAGGAGATCAAGGCAACATCCCATTCTTCAGGATGTTTCTTTTACTTAAAAGCCGATTTATTCAATCACCTCGTTCGATTTTTTGTCTAGCTGCGAGAGAGCCCCAAATTGAGGCCACCAAACAACCCCGCAGTTTTTTACTGTTTCTGAAACCTACTATATTTTTCTCGCCTGTGTCATTAAAAGCGCCCCGCAGCCTGATGGTCGTCTTTCAATTCTTTGAAAATTCAGTGATCCTTTGATTTCGTACAGCTGGCGGAGGGCCCAATGAAGCGTCATCGTTGTCCCCAAACGTCGATGATGGGTCCGATCGAGGCAGTTGCTGGGATACCCGAAAACCACGCAGTCGTCCTCGGCCTTCCTCATCGGCTGGTTCTACTCCTTCCGCTTCTTCTTCTCAACTCCAGGTTTGTTGCTTCAGTGACCAGCGGCAAGCGCAGGCTGATTTGGAGGCTTCAGTGAAAGCTGAGAGAAGGCGATTCTGATGAGTACATACAGGCTGACTTTGAGGAAAAATAAAAAGGATCGGAAGGTTCGGCAGATTTGGGTGATTGTTAGTCAACTCGAATGCGTCTACGAGATTGAAGATAAGCTTGAAAACTGTGAAGAACAAGGTTCTCAGTTCAAAAAAATCTCATAAAACGACTATAAGCGCGCATTGGTCAAAGTGCGCCTATCTTCAGCAATTAATCTACACCTGGTGGTCGGGCGTTTTCCTTTCAGTGGGAGTAAGATCCAGAAGACAGCACATGCGACAATATCAAATCCAGAAGTTTCGGAACAGAAGACAATGAAAATAGACAATCACAGATTCAGAAGAAGTCAATCAATCAATCAACGGGTAGAAGAACAATCAAATAAAGCCAATTCAGAAGCACAATGAGATCAATCCACTCCTCCAGGAGAATCAGAAGAATTTTCCATATTCGGCCTCCCACATCGCCCGATTCCTCCTCTTCCTGGCATTGCTCTCCCTGTCCGTCAGAAGGGGTCTTTCCCCATCGGGGCCTCTCTCTGGGGTATTCTCGCAATACAACGTATTGCTGTCGTAAGGTTCACAGGGCCTCCTCTTCTTCGGTAGCCAGTGGCGGTGGCCGTGCCTTTCCCTCTCCAACGCCTCCCACCTCTCCTCCACATACTTGTCCGAGTCATCGTACCCGGTGGCTTCCCATTCGGCCTCCATCTTCTTGATCCTCTCCTTCTCCGCCTTCTCCAATTCCCAGACCTTCTTTCCCTCCTCGTCCTGAAATAGTGATTTTAGAAGTAGATTTTAGAAGTTTCAAATTGTGGTTTTCAGTTATCAAACATTAAAAAGTGTCGAAGCTTTCACTTTCGAGAAAATCGCATTTTTCAACGTGAATTTGGGCCGCCGCAGCGCCCCGACTCATAAGGGCGCGGCGCCAATGCATTGAGATTGGAAGGATGGCGCAGGGGATAAGCGCCTGGTCTCACGCGCAGAAGGTCTGGGGTTCAATTCCCCTAGCCTGAAATCTTTTTGCTTTTGCCTTTTTACGGTTAAATACTGGTCCTGCCACGATTCCATTCACATTTTCGAGCTCTCCTTTACGGTAATTAGGAATTTGGGCCCAAAATTCTTGGCATCTTGACGTCAAGTCAATTTTATTTTTTTCCGAAAGTCAATTTTCGCCAACTTTTGGCTAAATTTAAGTTATCAAAAGGTTCTAAACTGCTATTGTCTCAAAAAAGCGATACTGAGACAACATTTCCACTCAAACTTCAATTTCTGTATTCTCAAAAATTAAAAAAAATCCTGAAACAGTGATTGTGGAACTGGAAGTTTAAAATTCAGTTTTATATCGGGTTTTAGTTATCAATCTCTAAAAAAGCGTCTAAAAGCTGTTTCTTTCGAGAAAATCGCGTTTTTAGCGTGAAAATCGCGTTTTGGGTCGCCGTCGCGCCCTGCCTCAAAAGGGCGCGGCGCCCAGCTTGTTAGGTTGGCAGGATGGCGCAGGGGATAAGCGCCTGGACTCACACGCAGAGGGTCAGGGGTTCAGTTCTCCGGTAATTTTATACTTTTGCTTTTGCTGTTTTATATCAATTTTATTGGTCCCTTCACTATTTCCTGCTCTAATTTTCTTGTTCAGCTCACAATTCTGGGTCACTCCTCAATTTTCGCCAATTTTTGCTCAATTTAGATTATCTAAAGATTCTAAACTGCAAACGTTTCCAAAAAAAGACAATTTGAGACAACTTTTCAATTCAAAATTCAATTTGCTACTTAAAAATTCTAAAACTCACGAGTCCAGCCTCCCACGCCTTGAACTTATGTTCTTCGTAGGCGTGTTCCAAGAGTTGCCACTCGAAGTCAACATACCTTAAGAATTATTTTATTTTTTAAAGATTTTTGTGCCCTACCATTCATTATAATAGGCTAATTCCACAAAGTCTCCAGCTCCGGGTAGATCGTAGGGCGAGGGGTCCTTGGAAGGTCCGGTGTAGCTGAAAAATCTGTTTTAAGGAAGTTTTTTTTTAATTTTAAATGTTATTTTATATAAATAAATATAAAAGTATTCAGTTTTAAGAGAAAATTATAAAACTCACTCCCTCCTGAAGTCGCAGTTGAACAACTTCGTCCAGGCATGATCGGGCTTAGTGTTGAAGAGGGTCTTGAATTCTTCACGGAGGCGGCCGAATTTTTCTCGGAAGAGGGGCAGCTGGAAAATGAGGGTATTAGGGGTATCGGGACCACCCATACAACTTTTCTTATGGGTGGTCCAGTAACAACAAGAATCAAGGCCTATAGGGCTGTCGGGACCACCCATAACAATTTTCTTATTGGAGGTCCAGTTAGAACGACAAGAAACATGGCCTATTGTGTTATCTGGACCACCCATATAACTTTTCTTATGTGTGGTCCAGTAACAACAAGAGTTAGGACCTCTTGGGTTGTCTGGACCACCCATATCGCTTTTCTTATGGGTGGTCCAGAAACAAAATCAAGAGTTAGGGCCTCTTGGGTTGTCGGGACCACCCATAAACATTTTCGTATGGGTGGTCCAGTAACAATGGTCCTTACCTGCGATCTGAGTCTGGCCGGTTCACAATTGGCCTTGAATCGTCCCCATTCCAGAACTCCCTCGTGCGTGCTGGATTCAGCCAGGGCGAAGATGGGGGTACTCTTGACTGGTTGGTACACCAGGGCCTGCCTTATTTTCCAAAGACGATCCTAAAATTCAATTTTTTTTGAAAAGTCACTTTTCTTCAACTCACCACTACGCGATTATCCTCGTTGATCTGGACCCTGGAGAGCTGTTGTTTGTTCAGCTCCTTCTTCAACTTCTCCGTGCTGGTCTTGGGCTGAAAATTAGCTTTTGACTTCAAAATTAAACTTTTGATTTTAAAATTGAAATTTCAATTTAAAATTGAAAACTTACAATGGTTCGATCGATCCTCAACACATATGTGTCCCAGATGCGGACCTGCCTTGCCCACTCCATCACGAGGTACTGCATCTGCTTGGCTTCCGAATGAGGTCCTTCATTATCATCATCTGACCTCCTGGTGGTCTTCTGAAACCCTGAATTTCTAGGTTTTTAGATGAAAAACTCACAAAGACGGCATCCAAGACGGGCATTCCAGTGCATCTTAACTTCAGGTAGTAGGCCGTCATCTCTCTCCAGTAGTGTGTTCTCGTATCCTCTGAGATGTAGTCTTCTACAGAAGGATGGAAAGGCCAGTTCTCTGCTCCCTTGACCTTCTCTCCTGTGTGGAGGGCCAGGATCTAAATTTTTATTGTATTTTCAGATTACAGTAACCAGGAGCCGAGCAAGAGGTGCTTACAGTAACCAGGATAGTCTACAATAACCAGGATGGCCAACAGTAACCAGAGGGGCCTACAGTAACCAGGGTAGCCTACAGCAACCATTATAGCCTACAGTAACCAGGATACCCTACTTTAACCAGGTTAGCTTACAGTAACCAGGATGGCCTACAGTAAATAGGATAGTCTACTGTAACCTTGGTCAGAGTCACAGGGACCTACAGTAACCAGGGAATCCTACAGTAACCAAGATAGCCTACAGTAACCAGAACAGCCTAAAGTAACCAGGATGACCTACAGTAACCAGAATAGCCTTCAGTAACAAGGCTAGCCTACAGTAATCAAGATAGCCTACAGTAACCAGGATATCTTTGAGTAACAAGGATAGTCTACAATAACCAGGATCCTACAGTAACCAGGACAGCAACAAGGGTAACCCACATTTCTGTAACCTGGATAGCTTATAGGAACCAAGGGAGCGTACAGTATCCAGGGTAGCCTACAGTAACCAGGATAATCTACAGTAGCCAGAATAGCTTATAACCGACAGTAACCAGGATAGTTTACAGTAACCAGGATACCTACAGTAACCAGGCCACCCTACAGTAACTACGATAACCTACAGTAACCAAGACAGCCTACAGTAACCCAGACAGCCTACAGAAACCAGGGTAGGCTACAGTAACCACGATAGCTTTCAGTAATCACGATTTACTACAGTAACCAGGATAGCCTACTGTAACCAGGGTAGCTTACTGAAAGCAGGCTTCCCTACAGTAATTAAGATAACCTACAGTAACCAGGATAACCTACAGTAATCAGAACAGCCTACAGTAACCAGTTGAACTTACCTCTTCATGGTTTAGCTGGAATCGAGGGGTCAGGAGAGGCCACAGGCGGAATTTGGGGAACATCGGGACGAAGGCTCTCATCACCTCTTCCAGGATTTCATCTCTGATGCAGATGGTCTGCAGAAGATTAACCAAGACGAACAGAAGGGAGAAGAAGACGGCGGGGCTGAATTTTACACTTAGAACTTTTGTAAGAAGACCTTACATGTCATAGAAGTCACTGATTCCGGTTTGGTCGTAGGCGGCGGCAATCGAAGTGTAGCTCAAGTAGAAGAGAGGGCTGAGGAGCCACTGGAAGTTCTTGTTTCTCCAGACCTTAAATTCCTTAGTTTCTTTGGTTCTTAAGTGACTTACGCAGAGGATGGCACTCAGACGGTTCCTTGTTCATCCTGAAAATTCACCATTAAAAAAACTCTTTTTTATGTTTAAAGTACTTTAGATCTTAGTTTTTCCTGCTTAAAATCTTAGTTCAAACGCCTTTTTGTGTTTTAAAGGGGAAGGCCCGCGTAAAAATAATTTTTCTGATTTTGCGATAAAAGCCTAGATCTCATTCCCAGGAATCCGAAAAATACCTCGCGCCCGTGTAAACGCGCCCCTTTTGCAGCCCAAATTATATAAAAGGTATATGTTTCAGAATCGTGGAAACGATATATATTCAATGAAACTATAATAAATATATTTTTAAAAATCAATTTTACGAGGTCCTTCCCCTTTAAAGGTCAAGTCCCGCCGCGGGGTCATTCGGGCTCGCATCCATTTGGGTGAGCGTCCCCGCGCACTAGGTCCCGCAGACGACGAGAGTGGAGGCAGAGACGCAGAGGAAAAAGATTTAAATTTGAATTGGTTAAATACAGGACTTGTTAAACGTAAATTTGCCAAATTCTGCGAGATTTTCGCCTGAAAAAGCCATTTTGGCTACTTTGACCTAAGATATCTCCCTAAAGAATTAGTTTTACCCAAACTGTTACATGTTTTCTTGATCTACGTTTTTACCTTAATTAAGACCCTAATAAGACCCTTTAAGGTTCTATAAACTAACTAACCACAGCTGGTGTTCGGTGTAATAACACCACCACCAAGTTCCCACCACGAGGGCCTGAAGAGGGGTTTTCATGAACCAGAAGATCTGGGCGTTCTCTTCGAAGAGGCTCATTCCGGCACAGGAGTTGGTTAGACGGAACTGAAATAAAAGTTTTTTAAAAATGAAATTTGATAAAAACTTACATCCTTCCAGCCAAACCAGGATACGAAACCGGTGGTGACGTAGGCTCCAAGGAGAGGCATTCCGAATCGCCAGGGGTATGTTTTAAGGAGAAAGGAAGGAATTCTAGTTTAAGACCCAGGGTGGGTTTGAACTCGGGTCGTGAGATTTGCAAGCGAGGAGGCTACCACTTGGCCATGGCACCGCGCCGACCCCTTAGTGAAGTGGTATCATTCTCGCTTAGAAATCTAGCAACCAGAGTTCGAATCCTCCCTAAAATATTTTGCTTTGCCTATCACAACTGAGTATTCCCATTCAATACAATAAGTTTAGAATCGATTTTTCTAACTTTTCAAGAAAAATGTGTCCAAAAGTTGACCAAAATACCATTTTAGACCACTTTCAAACGCGATTTTGAGATTAGCTCAATTCTTTGAGATAAGCCATCTTGAAACTCTTCCAAAAGAGGATTTAAAGCTTAAGGTATCTAAGTTCTTAGTTAAAAGATATAAAAGACTGACGTTTGGTGTACAGTTCTAGTTTAAGTTGTTTAAGTCTGTTAAACCCAAACAGGCCCTGGCTGGATTCGAACTCTGGTCGCGAGATTTCCAAGCGAAGACGATACCACTCGGCCAGGGGGCGCCGCGCCGACTCCTTAGCGCAGTGGTAGCGCCTCTTGTGGTCTCGCTTGCAAATCTCACTACCCGAGTTCGAATCCTACCCAGGGTATTATGTTTTGCCTATCAAAATTGACTATTATAAATCAATACAATAAGTTTATGATAGATTTTTCTAAAGTTTTCAAAGAAATTATGCTCAAAAGTTGGCCAAAATGCCATTTTCAAACGCACTTTTTCTACCAATCGATTCTTATTGGGACGCCTTCTTTAAAACTCGTCAAAAGGTGGATTAAAAGTTTAAGGTCTCTAAGTTCTTAGTTAAAAGCTTCAGAAATGACTTACGTATGGGTGGAGATACCATCTCCACCTTCCAGCGTAGTCGACGGTCCAGTACTCGGCGGTGGTCTCCGAGACCACATAGGTCACATTTTGGGCCTCGAAGTACATGAATCCCATGCCTGAAAGTTGCCATTTAAATTTAAATTTCAGATGAAAACTTACTGAAGACAGCCAATGCATACGTCATGAGCATGAAGAGGCGGCACTGGACATCGTAGTCGAAGAAGTTCCCTGGCCTGCCGAAGAAGGTCAGGAATACGGCCACCATGAAGACGGTTCCATTGCGCACGTAGACAAACCCTCTTTGGGGATTATGCTGAAAATAGCTAAATTTAGATTTTTTTAAAATTTACTTACTCTCTCGGTGGGCTTCTCATCGGTGACGTGGTAATAGTCTTTGATTATCATGGCGGTGGCGATTCCGAGGAGGAGGATGACGGAGGCGACTGAGGGAGGAGTAATGAAGGAGATCTGAAAAGTTAGGATTGAAGAGGTATATAAGTTGGTAAGATTTTTAGTTTAAGCGATCTTACGCATGGCTTGTCCTGCGTTTACGCGATTTGAATGGCGAAACTTCGATGTTTTGCCTTGTTTGAGATGCATGCCACAACAATGACGTCATGGGTTAGACCACCCAGTCCGTAGTTTTAAATCTTTCTGGGCCACCCAGTTAGGAGGGGAGCTCTTTCTGGACCACCTAGTTTGAAATAGACCACGCTGATTAGACCACCCATCCATTGTGGACCACCTTTCTGGAAACCCAGTCAGTCAGAGACCACCCTTCTGGGCCACCCATTTTGTAGAATGCCACTCTTCTGAACCACCTAGTCAGCAATAAGCCTTGTTGATGAGACCCAGTCCGTAATGGGCGCCATTTCTGGACCACCCAGTCCGTAAGACCGCCCAGTCTGTAAGACCACCCAGTCTGTAACGAAGCGCTCTTCTAGACCACCTAGTCAACAATAGGCCTTTTTGATGAGACCACCCAGTACGCAGTGGACAACTTTTCTGGACCACCTATTTAGTATCGATTTCGAAAGATACTCAGCCAAGCACCCGCAATCAATTTCTGGACCACCCAGTCCGTAAGGCCACCCAGTTTGTAATGGGCTATTCTTTTGGACCACCCAGTCCGCAATGGGCATTGCTGATGAGACCACCCAGTCCTTAATGGGATACCCTTGAAGGAATTATAGGAAGCCACTCTTCTAGACCACCCAGTTAGTTGAAGACCACTCTTCTGGACCACCTAGTCCGTGATCGGCCACCCTTCTAGACCACCCATATCGAACTCACCGAATCTCCGTGGCCAGTCCAACTCATCTTTTTTCCGTTTATGGTGCATGCGGTACCGATCCAGGGCTTGGTACAGTTACAAAAAACCTGAAACATATTTTTTACTCCATCTTACTCAAAAAGTCTTACCATATCCACCATGGAGACGCAGGTGGCTCCATTCTGACAGAAGCTGCGCCCGGGTTCCTGGGCACACATGTTGGGGGATTTCCAGCAAGTGTAGGTCTAAAAAAACAGATTAAAAACGATTTTTGAAGGGAAACTCACATACCACCCAGGGTGGCACACACAACTGAAGCCTCCTTCCGTTCGTTCACATCTCTCCGTGCCTCGTTCATGGCACTCGGAACACGATTTGCGCACTGGGCCGTTTCCAGGAGTGGGTCGTTGGATGTAGTACCAATCTGAAATAATGAAAGTGTTATGGGTGGTCCCGATTGGAGCAGGGTTCTCGTTACTGGACCACCCATATCGTTTTCTTATGGGTGGTCCACTAACAATGACAAGATTCAGGTCTGGGATGGCGGGACCACCCATAACTTTATCTTATTGGTGGTCCCAATTAGTCAGTAGGGTCCTGGATAACAACAAGGTTACTGGACCACCCATATCGTTTTCTTATGGGTGGTCCACTAACAATGACAAGATTCAGGTCTGGGATGGCGGGACCACCCATAACTTTATCTTATTGGTGGTCCCAATTAGTCAGTAGGGTCCTGGATAACAACAAGGTTACTGGACCACCCATATCGTTTTCTTATGGGTGGTCCAGTAACAAGGACACGATCCAGGAATCATAGGGTATCGGGACCACCTATAGCTTTATCTTATTGGTGGTCCAGATTACTCAGTAGGGTCCTGGAGTTCCCCTTGGTTACTGGACCACCCATATAGCTTTTCTTATGGGTGGTCCAGTAACAATGACAAGATTCAAGACCCAATGGGGTGTCGGGACCACCCATACTTTTATCTTATGGGTGGCCCAGATTACACATTAGTTTCCTGGAGCTTCCCCCTGGTTACTGGACCACCCATACCGTTTTCTTGTGGGTGGTCCAGTAACAAGGCTAAAATCCAAGACTGAATGGGGGTGTCGGGACCACCCATAACTTTTATCTTATGGGTGGTCCAGTTACACCCATCAAAAGCCACAGAAGACTTCTCACCTGGGATGTTGCATTCCAGATTGTAGGGCTTCGGTCTTATCTGTCCTCTGGTGGTGCACTCGAGCTCCAAGATGGTCTCAGAAGGGAATGTGCAGTTGATCCTCATCGTTTCTCCATGGGAAAAGGTGGTTCTTTCCAGACTCTCGAAGGGCTGCACCTTGATTCCCATCGCATCATAGACGTCCCTTAGATTGCATTGGAGGTTCTTGCAGGCTTCTGAAAATGGTTTTAAATTTTTGAAATAGGCTTTTTACTTTTTAACTTTTTAAAAACAAAAATTGAACGCGAAATGACAACTTACGGCCGATTTTGCAAAGGGCGTTGGCCCCCTTCTGATGGGCATCCACCCTCACTCTTGTCCTCTGCACGTACAAGGTCACGTTGAGCATTTCGGTCACGATGTAGTCTTTGTCTTCTCCTTCTCCCTCAATGAAGTTCTCCATTCCAAGGTGAAACATTGGAGTCGTCAGGTTAACGGTTTTCCTGAAAAACTATCTATGTTAGGTTAAAGACTGGGCGGATAAGTTAAAAGCTTTCAGTAGTTTGGCTGGATGTTGCGCTTACTACTGGACCACCCATAACTTTTATTTTGTTAAGGGTGGTCCAGTGACAAGGAGAGATCCAAAACCATTCTGGGTTGTCGGGACCACCGATAGCTTTTTCTTATGGGTGGTCCAGTTACATCCATAGAATAGAACCTTCGAATGGAGCCCCAGTGGATCTAATTCCTGTTTGAATAAACCGTTAAAACGTTAGGTAGGGCCTCATTTGTGGTCTCGGCTGGAGAGAGAGAGACTCAAGACCTCCCATTAAGAAAATCTGTATCTTTCTCATTTTGGAGAGAGAGAGAGAGAGAGAACTCGCAAGTACTCTTTATCACACTCGGGACCACCCATAAGAAAACGATATGGGTGGTCCCGACACCCCAGTGGACCCTGGAGTTTTCCTTTGTCACGTTTCCTTTACAACTTTTCTTTCCTTATGTGGTCCAGCAACAAGGAGAAGATCCAGGACCCCTGGGGTGTCGGGACCACCCATAACTGTTTTATTGTGGGTGGTCCAGTTACAGAGAGAGAAACAGAGAAAAAGACTCACAAGTACTTCCTGATCGCCAGTTTATCGTGGTCAAAGTCATTGAATGTTGCCAAGTTGAAGGAATCTCCAAAGTGCTGGCAGTAGGTCAGTGCTGATATCATCGACTGAAAAAAGAGATTTCACCAATTTCTTTTACAAAGTAAATAAAAAGTTTATAAAGTAATTAAAAAGTAATAAAAGTGCTTACCCAGGTATATTTCTCAATGTTCACATGGAGATAGCAGTTGTATTCTCCGGCGAATGTGCCATTAGGGCACTTTTCCGCACAGCTGATGGCCTCAGTCGAGAATTCCACGGCGGTTGTTTTCGGGGTTTCAGTAGTCGCTGAAGAATTTTAAATTTTAAATTAAATTTCAGAAAAATTGATTTAAAAAATCGATATTTGAAACTTACTCTTCATTTCCTGTCCTTCTTCCTTGGCCGAGTACTCCACAATTGCAGTCGTTAGTTTAGCCGTTTCAAGGGGACCTGCAGTCGTTTCCTTCGCTTCCGTTGGCTCAGCTCCTTTAAAAACGATTTTTAAAGTTTATTTAAAGTTTTAGGTTATTTAAAAAGTTGGATTAAGTATAAGCAGCATTTCAAACCCTTGGTGGTGGTGGGGGTGGTGGGTGGTCGATCGGTCAGGGTGGTCTCAGAAGTCTTCTGGGCGGTGGTGGTGGAGACTGAAAGATAGAAGGTAGTTAAGGAAATTACTGTAGATTTGAGTATTTAAGATGACTAACCAGTTGGAGGAGAGGATTTGGAGTGATGCGTCTCAGTCACAGACGTCTTCTTTCCCTCGTCTGTTGGCTTCTTTGCATCTGTGGTCGTTGTGGCAACTGAAAATATGACTTGTACAGTAGGAATACAGTTTCCTACAGTAACCCAGATAGCCTACAGTAACCAGGGCCACAGCAAGCGGCCTACAGTAACCAGGGTCAGAACAAGCGGCCTACAGTAACCAGGGTTAGATAAAGCAACCTACAGTAACCAGGATCATAGTAAGCGGCCTACAGTAACCAGGGTCAGCGGAAGAATTCTACAGTAACCATTAGAGCAAGTGACCTACAGTAACCAGGGTCAGAGCAAGCGGCCTACAATAACCAGAATCAGAACAAGCGGCCTACAGTAACCAGGGTCAGAGAGGGAGAGAGAATATCCTTTTGAAGCCAAAGTCATTGATTCACAGAAAAGGTACTCAAAACATTGATTTGAGCTGGTAAATTCATTGTTTCACAATATTTCCATTGAAGTTAAAAAAGGACTGTTTGTTTTGGAGGTCAAAAATGGTTTCTCTTTTGAATGAGAGATTTAAGATAAAGAAATAAAAACTAATTAGCATAGAATAGCCTGAATATAGAATCGAATATCCTAAATCCCTAAAAGTCCTTCTCAAACTCACTCTCAATCTCCTTCTGAGGTGTAGAGGTAGGAGAAGGCTTGGTTTCAGTTGTCGTACTAGTACTTGCTTCAGAAGGTATTGTCTTGGTTGAGGCAGGGGCTTCAGAAGTTGTCATAGGCAGAGGCACAGGGGTGATCGTTGGCTTCTCAACTTGGTCTGAAACAGGCCTTCTGCAGAAGTCAATCTTAATGATTACCTTCAGTCTTTGGGGTGGTCAAGGGAACTGGTACTTCCTTCGCAGGCGCAGAAGAGGAGCTTGGAGTAGGGCTTGCCGTCACTGAAAGAACAATAGTTCAAAAGCGAAAGCCAAAAAATCTCACCAGTTGTAGGTTCATTTGCGTCCTTGGTAGAAGAAGGAGTCTGTCTAGGTTCCGTAGTGGCCGTCGTGGATGGAGTCGGATGCCTTCCACTGGTTAACAGATTCTTCTTCTCAGTCGTAGTTGGCTCAACTTCTGGAAACCCATCGATAAGACAAGCTGCGTATTCTCAACCCACTGTTAGTATGTGTGGTTCCCTTTGTATCTTCAGTCTTCTGGGTGGTCCTGGTGGTCTCTCGTTGCTCGATTATTTCTTTATCAACTGTTGTCTTCGTTTCCTTTGTTATCGGCTTTGCTCCATCAACGGGCTTCTTCGATGTTGTTTCTAAGTACAGTAAAGATAAGCTCAGATGGCACGTAGGAGTGGAAAATAGATCATATTTTGGTTTTTGGGATCAAAGCTTAAGAAAGAAAAAAGAGACTCCTAGCCTATCCTGTCCAGAGAGATGATTTTGTTAAGAACTCTTATCTTCGAAACTAGGATAATTGATTACCATTAAAGGGGAAGGACCGCGTAAAAATATTTTTTCTGATTTTGCGATAAAAACCTAGATCTCATTCCCAGGATCCCGAAAAATACCTCTTTGACCCATTTTGCATAAAAATGAACCGATTTAGGAGCGATTGAAATTTGGGAAATTACCATTTGAATTGCCGCCAACTCTGCGTCTCTCCATTTCCCACACTCTCTCGCCCACTCTGGCCGTGTTTACGTGCGGCAAACGCGTAAAACGGCCGTGTAAACGCGCCCCTTTTGCAGTCCAAGTTATATAAAAGGGGTATGTTTCAGAATCGTGTAAACGATATCTATTTGGTGAAATAATTGTGAAGAGACTTTGAAAAATCATTTTTACGAGGTCCTTCCCCTTTAATCTTTGTCGTACCGCTAGGAGTGGTAGTTTCAGTTGGTTTCGGAGTCGTGGGAGTGGATTTCTTCATGGTGTCAGTAGTCTTACGGTCAGATGTGCCCTTCTCATCTTCAATTGCTGAAATTTGATCATTGTCTTGAACCTAAGTAAGTTCTTACTTTCGTATCCTTCAGTCGGATCCACAGTCGCTTCATTCACCTGAGGGAGCGTAGAAGTAGTTCCTCCAGTCATTTCTGCAGTTGCTGAAATACAAACACCTCCCTTAACCATGTTTGTCTATTACTTTCGTTCATTTGGACAGTGTCATTCAGAGCCATTTCGAGCTTTCCAGTGCTGGGAGAAGGAAATTCCGAGGTGGAAGCGTCAGTTTTTCCAGTCGTTGTGTTCTCGTCCTCTGGGGCCTTCTTCCATTGGGTAGCCTCACTTTCCACTTGAGAAGAGCTTTCAAAAGCTGGGGTGTCAGTCTCAGTGTGGTTAGTGGTTCCGTCAGTAGTGGTGTCAGAGTCAGAGTCCGTTGCATTTGCAGTTGTAACCTCTTTCATTGGATCGGCAGTAGTCTCTTGGGTGGTCGAAGTAGGCTAAAATGTTTTTTCCCTGTGATTGTTAGATTCTCCTGATAGATTTCCAACTCAAAAACTTGATTTTAATAGGACTAAAGTGGTTTTGAGAGTGTATCTTAATCAATGCCTGATTTACCTGACAATTGGGGACAAATTTTCTCATTTTCCAAATGGCCGCATGATCGGAGAAGCGAGGCAAAGTGGATCCAAGGAGAACGGTGGCGCAAGCTAAAATGTTTTCTATTGTATTCCTCTTTTCTAAACCAACCTAGCCATATGACGGCTACCTTCGGGTCAAGTATGAAACGCATTGGTCTGGAACAATTACACATTAGGGGATCTTTTGGTTAAAACGCATTCAGAGAAAATTCAAGGTAAAATGAAGTGGTTTACAGGAAATTGGAGGATAGCAGGTCTTTTCATCTCTTGTTTTAGATGTCTTCAAAAGGATCCTTCAACAGAGGAAGGGAATGTTGGGGGGGCGGGTATGGGATAGGCAGGCTAATGGAAAAATTGTCAGAAACTGAAGGATATCATAGAAGAGGATGCCTTCTTTGAATCTGAAATGTGACTGAGTTACCGATGTATCCAGGCCATGTCCAGGTCCAGTGAAGCGAGTTCCTTTTGGCTTGGGTAGGCAAGGAGGGGGAGAGGGGCAGCCGGAAGTCGGTGGACGAAGAGCGTCTAATGGCAGAGGGTAGCTGGGCAACCACCCCCGGACTCTTTAGAGAGGACGTGGATTTCGGGTAACTACGCAACGCCCACGGAATCAGCAAAAAACTGGAGCGGTACGGTAGATGGATGGGCTTTACGAATGTCAGCCTGCAAAGATCAACACCGGAGAGAGAGAAAAAGAGAGAGAAGGAAAGAGAGAAGAACCCACATCCAGAGATACAGATGCGATCACGCTGATTAGAGAACTTGCCGGTGTTCAAGAACTGATAGAGCCCTCGCCTTCTTTCTCATACCCATCAGACAACTTTAGAATCTCTGAAAGAAATCGCCATTTCGAACTATAGCTTGAAAGGAACGCCAGACCACCAGGCGTAGATTAATTGTACAGATACGCCGCGCGGTGCCCTTTTCAAATAGATGGAAGAAAAGGCAATTTCGAGATTTTTAGCACTTGCCCTCATTTCAGTTTCTGAAGAACACTTGTATTTGTCTGATTACTTAGCGTGACTTACAGTCTCAAAGCTCATTTTTCTACTACTGTAACTACTATTTAAGATTACTTAGACGCACTAAAGAAACGCCTTGAATCCCTGTAATCCATGAGAGAACCGACCTGACTTCCTAGCGAACTGTTGCATTTTTCATGACTTTGAAGAGGCTTCCAAATTCGATCGAACTTTTGCCTCTAGTCGCCTCGTGTCCCATTCCTGTCTTCTTCTTTGCAGAGCACCGGATAACAAGAGCAGATCACAACAACGAAAGAAGGACAAAGCAAAGACAATTAAAAAAAAAGAAAAACAGAACGATACAGATAGAAGGTACATACACAAAACAAGTAGCAAAAGCAAGGACTACCTGGAGATTGGCTGAAGTGGACGCGGAAGATCGACTAAATGAGTTAACCCAGGAAAGGACGAGTTGGGGCAGAATGTAGGTTCGGCGTCGACCAGCAAATTTCATTGAAGAAAACGCCGAATGAAGTTACACCGGTAAGTACAAAGATATTGCTGTTTATATAGCATATAGAGGGCAATACTTTATTGTCAAGCAGTTTGATGGATTGGCACACTTACCGTAACAATTCCAATTGCAAGGGCAGCTGCGACCTTGTCTCCTTTTCAGAAGCGTCCTCTAATGGAGCTGTCACTCAGACAATTATACCTTTTTTCTCTGCGGCAGATGCAGGCAGACTACGGTAAACGATAATTGCCATAGAAATCAACAGAAAGGAGCATGCCAACTTAGAAAATGGGTTAATACGCAACATAGATTTCCGAACAAGTCTGCAAAACTGCTGCTATTCTGATCCTCGCAGCCAGCGTTACGAAGACGCTTCTGTGATTCTAATAAGGACGATATATGATGAGCACCTCAGTTTGAAGAGTTTTGCCGGAATCTGAGTGAATGGCCGCTTCTGAAAACCTACCGTACTGCTCCACCGTTTTTGGGTGGGGCAAAACAACCTGAACATAAAGCAAACATGGGGGGCATCATTTCATGCAGGACGGTTGGCCATTGTAGAAGGGGGTAATGAATGCAGACTTTTCGCTGTCTTCCGGGTGACATAAGTATCCTGCGATGTTGAACCACATCCTTGGCCTCCCAGAGGGAAGGCGTAGGGAAGAATGCAATTGAGACAATCAGCTACCTCTTTTACCCATTTTGGATCAAAATGAATCGATTTACGAGCGCTTGAATTTTTGGGAAATTGTCATTTGAATTGCCGCCAACTCTGCGTCTCCCCATTTCCCACACTCTCTCGCCCACTCTGGCCGTGTCTACGTGCGGCAAACGCGTATAATGGCCGTGTAAACGCGCCCCTTTTGCAGCCAAAATCATATAAAAGGGGTATGTTTCGGAAGCGTGAAAACGATGTTTACTCATCAATAAAACTATAATAAAGATACGTGGAAAAATCTATTTTACGAGGTCCTTCTTCTTTAAGTCTTATTACCTTGATTGAGTCTCTACCAGATTGTTAACATTGCTGGCTGCTTACTGATCCGCCTTTATACAATCCGCTTATGGTCTCTATCCGTTTGTGTGTGTGGTGTCCCGGCCATTTCCTCGCGGTTGGCGGGCAAAGGAAGTAGGCGGGGAGAGGGCCGAAATTAGCGTAGCCAAGTGGCGGAAAAGCGGTAATTCATTTCCTCCAGGCCGGTCTAGCTTTAAGGCTGGGCAGTTGTGCTCTTCCCATACGATTCTGACCTTAACCCAAATCAGTTCTCGCCTTTTCGTATCTGAACATTAGAATCAGAGGCCTTCCTTAACCTATCCTTAGGATAGAATCAGAGGCCTTCCTTAACCTGTCCTTAGGATAGAATCAGAGGCCTTCCTTAACCTGTCCTTAGGATAGAATCAGAGGCCTTCCTTAACCTATCCTTAGGATAGAATCAGAGGCCTTCCTTAACCTGTCCTTAGGATAGAATCAGAGGCCTTCCTTAACCTATCCTTAGGATAGAATCAGAGGCCTTCCTTAACCTGTCCTTAGGAAAGAATCAGAGGCCTTCCTTAACCTGTCCTTAGGATAGAATCAGAGGCCTTCCTTAACCTATCCTTAGGAAAGAATCAGAGGCCTTCCTTAACCTGTCCTTAGGATAGAATCAGAGGCCTTCCTTAACCTATCCTTAGGAAAGAATCAGAGGCCTTCCTTAACCTGTCCTTAGGAAAGAATCAGAGGCCTTCCTTAACCTGTCCTTAGGATAGAATCAGAGGCCTTCCTTAACCTATCCTTAGGAGAGAACCTTATTAATTTATATTAAGACCTTATTAATCCTAACCATTGGATTGAATGAGAAGCGGCCAGAGGCAGGCTCCGTTTCGGTTGAGGAGCAGCCGTGTGGTCCGCTTAGCGACCCCAATTGGCGCCCAATGGTGTGTTTTACATCAATCGAAAGCTACTGAAGTGCTGACCCCACACATGCCAGGAATGTAGGACCGCCGAAGGCGGGCCGTAACTCCTGGTTTGCTTATTACTGTACTTTGTAAACCAACTTGATCTTCTACGACCACCCACGGAGTTGGAATGTAGTGGCTCCAAGAAGGACGAACAGGTTGAGCAGAACAGTCGGGCGATGAGGAAGGGCGAGGAAGAGTGCGTGGTTTTCGGGTATCCCAGCAACTGCCACCATCGGACTCATAATCGACGTTTTGGGCGAACGATGACGCTTCAGAGGGCCATTCGATGGCTATACGAAATCAAAAGACCACGGGCTAATCGAATTCCCTATAAATGGAAACTAACTACGGGGCTTCGAGCCTTTTACCTTAGATATCAGCTAACAGCGGCCTTTCCAAGCTTCCCAATCAGTCACAGATCGTGCGTCAGCGCCAGAAAAATTCTCCATATTAGCCAAATTTGTTGTCTTAGTCGTAGCCTTAGACATAGCTATAACGAAAGTCTCAACAACAGCTTTAGAAACAACGCAGACTCAAGTCCCGTCTTAACCTTCATTAAATCCTCGGTCTATCTAACTGAATAAAACTGATTGATACCGTATTTTGCATTTTGTTTGTCTTCCGATTCCCTGTTTTAACCCACCAGATCTCCCAAGACTATACAGGGTCAACTGGAGAACACGAGCAGTCAAAGGAGCACAACCGGGTGATGAGAAAGGATGAGGTCGACTGCGTGGTTTTCGGGTATCCCGGCAACTGCCCCGATCGGACCCATCATCGACGTTTGGAGCTGAGGATGACGCTTTATTGAGGCCTCCGTTGGCTATACGAATCCGAAATATCAAGCATTTTTGTGCCAAAACAATCAAAATACTTTTTGCGTAACAAAAGATATAGACTTACACTTTTCTAACACAGAGAGAGAGGGAGAGAGAGAGAGAGAGAACAGAGAGAAAGAGAGAGAGACAGAGACAGAGAGAGAGAGATAAAGAGAAAGAGGGAGAGAAAGAGAGAAAGAGAGAGAGGGAGAAAGAGAGAGACATATAGAGACACAGAGAGAAAAAGGAAAGGGATACAGAGAATGACAGAAAGACAGAGAGAGAGAGAGAGAGAGAGAGAGAGAGAGAGAGAGAGAAAGAAAGAAAGAAAGAAAGAAAGAAAGAAAGAAGCAGAAAAGCAGAGAGGTGAGGGAGTCAGACGCGTCCAATCGGGATGCCCCACGCACCCTTGGGCGGAGCCGAGTGAGGGCAAAAAACCTTCCTCCGCCGATTCCAGCCATTTTACCCACCAACCCAACCAGTAGCTTACACTTCCCTTCATTATGTTCCTCAGATCATCCTCCTTTACTGACATGCTCCGTCTTTCCTTCCCCACTTTATTCGCATTCAATTTGTTCGATATAAACGTTTTTATTTTGAGAGGTCATGAAGATAGGATCAATCACTCTTTTCCTGGTGCCCATGGCGGCTTCGCTTGAAGTGAGTAAAAAAGAGCGAGAGAACGAAAAGGGAATGAAAATGCAATCCTGGCCCTCCAAAACCCGATTATAATCATTTGCAGGGTAATCGTCCTTTCTACGAAGGAGCCTACCTCGAAAAGAAAATGTACAACTATTCCCCATGGCTTTGTGGGGTTGCCAAACGAGCCCTTTGCGTGTTGGAACCGTAAGTGGAAGCGTAAACATATGTTTCTGTTATTCCATTTTTAGAGGAACCAATATGGCTACCGTAAAGGCCTGGGGCATGGACAAGACCAATACAAAGGCGTTCGATTGTTCGGCAGTGTTCCTTCGTCACGATATGACAGTTCAGTCTTGCTGTAGAGTGAACGGTGCTGGCCTGGCGTGTGATATCCCTAGATCATACGAACCTATGAAGCACGCGGATGAGAATGTACTCGGGCTGTGGCTTCTCTACGATCAGGACAAATGCTGGCACGTGAGTTGCTGGCACGTGAAGAAAGGCCACTGATTCTATCCTAAGGACAGGTTAAGGAAGGCCTCTGATTCTATCCTAAGGACAGGTTAAGGAAGGCCTCTGATTCTTTCCTAAGGATAGGTTAAGGAAGGCCTCTGATTCTATCCTAAGGACAGGTTAAGGAAGGCCTCTGATTCTATCCTAAGGATAGGTTAAGGAAGGCCTCTGATTCTATCCTAAGGACAGGTTAAGGAAGGCCTCTGATTCTATCCTAAGGATAGGTTAAGGAAGGCCTCTGATTCTATCCTAAGGACAGGTTAAGGAAGGCCTCTGATTCTTTCCTAAGGATAGGTTAAGGAAGGCCTCTGATTCTTTCCTAAGGACAGGTTAAGGAAGGCCTCTGATTCTATCCTAAGGATAGGTTAAGGAAGGCCTCTGATTCTATCCTAAGGACAGGTTAAGGAAGGCCTCTGATTCTATCCTAAGGATAGGTTAAGGAAGGCCTCTGATTCTATCCTAAGGACAGGTTAAGGAAGGCCTCTGATTCTATCCTAAGGACAGGTTAAGGAAGGCCTCTGATTCTATCCTAAGGATAGGTTAAGGAAGGCCTCTGATTCTATCCTAAGGACAGGTTAAGGAAGGCCTCTGATTCTATCCTAAGGACAGGTTAAGGAAGGCCTCTGATTCTTTCCTAAGGATAGGTTAAGGAAGGCCTCTGATTCTTTCCTAAGGACAGGTTAAGGAAGGCCTCTGATTCTATCCTAAGGATAGGTTAAGGAAGGCCTCTGATTCTATCCTAAGGACAGGTTAAGGAAGGCCTCTGATTCTATCCTAAGGATAGGTTAAGGAAGGCCTCTGATTCTAATGTTCAGATACGAAAAGGCGAGAACTGATTTGGGTTAAGGTCAGAATCGTATGGGAAGAGCACAACTGCCCAGCCTTAAAGCTAGACCGGCCTGGAGGAAATGAATTACCGCTTTTCCGCCACTTGGCTACGCTAATTTCGGCCCTCTCCCCGCCTACTTCCTTTGCCCGCCAACCGCGAGGAAATGGCCGGGACACCACACACACAAACGGATAGAGACCATAAGCGGATTGTATAAAGGCGGATCAGTAAGCAGCCAGCAATGTTAACAATCTGGTAGAGACTCAATCAAGGTAATAAGACTTAAAGAAGAAGGACCTCGTAAAATAGATTTTTCCACGTATCTTTATTATAGTTTTATTGATGAGTAAACATCGTTTTCACGCTTCCGAAACATACCCCTTTTATATGATTTTGGCTGCAAAAGGGGCGCGTTTACACGGCCATTATACGCGTTTGCCGCACGTAGACACGGCCAGAGTGGGCGAGAGAGTGTGGGAAATGGGGAGACGCAGAGTTGGCGGCAATTCAAATGACAATTTCCCAAAAATTCAAGCGCTCGTAAATCGATTCATTTTGATCCAAAATGGGTAAAAGAGGTAGCTGATTGTCTCAATTGCATTCTTCCCTACGCCTTCCCTCTGGGAGGCCAAGGATGTGGTTCAAGTCTGCGCTGTTTCTAAAGCTGTTGTTGAGACTTTCGTTATAGCTATGTCTAAGGCTACGACTAAGACAACAAATTTGGCTAATATGGAGAATTTTTCTGGCGCTGACGCACGATCTGTGACTGATTGGGAAGCTTGGAAAGGCCGCTGTTAGCTGATATCTAAGGTAAAAGGCTCGAAGCCCCGTAGTTAGTTTCCATTTATAGGGAATTCGATTAGCCCGTGGTCTTTTGATTTCGTATAGCCATCGAATGGCCCTCTGAAGCGTCATCGTTCGCCCAAAACGTCGATTATGAGTCCGATGGTGGCAGTTGCTGGGATACCCGAAAACCACGCACTCTTCCTCGCCCTTCCTCATCGCCCGACTGTTCTGCTCAACCTGTTCGTCCTTCTTGGAGCCACTACATTCCAACTCCGTGGGTGGTCGTAGAAGATCAAGTTGGTTTACAAAGTACAGTAATAAGCAAACCAGGAGTTACGGCCCGCCTTCGGCGGTCCTACATTCCTGGCATGTGTGGGGTCAGCACTTCAGTAGCTTTCGATTGATGTAAAACACACCATTGGGCGCCAATTGGGGTCGCTAAGCGGACCACACGGCTGCTCCTCAGCCGAAACGGAGCCTGCCTCTGGCCGCTTCTCATTCAATCCAATGGTTAGGATTAATAAGGTCTTAATATAAATTAATAAGGTTCTCTCCTAAGGATAGGTTAAGGAAGGCCTCTGATTCTATCCTAAGGACAGGTTAAGGAAGGCCTCTGATTCTATCCTAAGGACAGGTTAAGGAAGGCCTCTGATTCTATCCTAAGGACAGGTTAAGGAAGGCCTCTGATTCTTTCCTAAGGACAGGTTAAGGAAGGCCTCTGATTCTATCCTAAGGACAGGTTAAGGAAGGCCTCTGATTCTTTCCTAAGGACAGGTTAAGGAAGGCCTCTGATTCTATCCTAAGGACAGGTTAAGGAAGGCCTCTGATTCTATCCTAAGGACAGGTTAAGGAAGGCCTCTGATTCTTTCCTAAGGACAGGTTAAGGAAGGCCTCTGATTCTTTCCTAAGGACAGGTTAAGGAAGGCCTCTGATTCTATCCTAAGGACAGGTTAAGGAAGGCCTCTGATTCTATCCTAAGGACAGGTTAAGGAAGGCCTCTGATTCTTTCCTAAGGACAGGTTAAGGAAGGCCTCTGATTCTTTCCTAAGGACAGGTTAAGGAAGGCCTCTGATTCTATCCTAAGGACAGGTTAAGGAAGGCCTCTGATTCTATCCTAAGGACAGGTTAAGGAAGGCCTCTGATTCTATCCTAAGGACAGGTTAAGGAAGGCCTCTGATTCTTTCCTAAGGACAGGTTAAGGAAGGCCTCTGATTCTATCCTAAGGATAGGTTAAGGAAGGTTTGAAAGCACGCCCGCTAATGTAGGTCGAGAACAAGGGCTTCTTGCAAGAAAAAGATGCAACCGAAGCTATCACCAAAGGAAATCAAAAAGATAAATTGATAATTTCATAGAAATTTGATAATTTTAAAAAAATCTGTATCCCGTTAGGATTTGGAGACAGACATAGGGAGACTATAATAGATGTCAATAAACAACCTTGCAGTATTCAAACGGTCTGAAAATGGCGTGTCTCGCAGGTTATGAAAAACGCACGGCGGCAAATTGCTGCAATTAATTTCTGCCGGGTGTTTTTCTGTTCCTTATGAGGCACAAAAACCTGAATTTATAAATGTTATTTATTGTGTGTGTGTGTGAGAGATAGAGAGAGAGAGAGAGATACGATGCCTTTGACACTTTAGGAACTAAGGCTTTAAGGATCTTAAAACCCAAGATGTTAGGCACCCTAGGAGTCCTAGATATACGGGACCTGAAGGACCTTAATGTTAGGTAAACTTAATCACCTTTTCAAATCAATCAAAATCAAAACAGTTTCAAAATTATTTTTTTAATTACAAAAGGGGACGTCACCACATGAGTTCCGATTTCACTTAACTTGGTTGGGCAACTAGCACGTCACAATTTTTCCATTCTACGGGAATGGGTGTTTTGAGATCGATTATATAGGCCCGTTTAGTGGGGCAGCCGATTGTTTACTTTATTTTTATTTTTTTTGATTACATGGAATTTGAGGATTGAGAGAGAGAGAGGACAGAAAAAGAGAAAAAGAGAAGAAGGATAGAAAGAGAGAGAGAGAGAGAGATTATAGAGAGAGAGAAAGAGAGAGAGAGGGAGAAGAGAGAGAGAGAGAGAGAGAGAGAGAGAGAAGGCAGCCGATTGTTTAAGGGTTCCCTTCCACAATCTCTCGCTTGGAGGGCGCAGACAACCAGGGGCAGCCAGGATATCGGCAAATGGAATTCGTTTTCCAATTGTTGTTTTCATTTCTTTTAAGGTTTCTTTTTCTTTTTTACGGCATACTGTAGCTATGTGGATGCCCTTTCGCTTTTTCCTCATCTGCTATCTGCATCGGCTTTTTGCATCTGCTTTTTCTGCCCTATATCAAGTCGCGGCACCAATTAGCGGCATTTCGACCTATCCCCTTCCCCCAATTACTTCCCTATATTTCCGAATCAATATTTTTATTGTAAATTTATTTTTTAGGATCATAAATATCCTCATTTTCTACAAATGGATCAATAAAACAAAGAAAAGCGAAGAGGCATCCAAAACAAATGGATCAATAAACAAAAAATAGTTTAGAAACTTTGGAGGAATGTGTCAATGGACGGGAATTGATGTAAGTTCTTCTTTTCCCGACATTTTGTTTCTAATTTTTTATTTGTATGGTATTTTCAGGTTGGAAACTGTCATCGTATTCACAAACGAGTTCAATTACATGAAAACGTTATGGGGTAGAAGCCCCCTGCAGCTTCCCCATAATATGACAGACTAGGTGCAGAGTTTATTCTCTAGCGGCCTTGATGTTGCCCCGCTGGAGGCCAGAATGAACAACCCTCGGCCTTCACGGCCCAATAAAACACGTGCCGCTGAGGGAGAAGAGAGCGCAGACACGTGACGAAAGACTAAGAGGAAATGCGGATGCAACGAAAATATATTTTTTAAAACGGTGAGTTTTCAAGTTTTCAATTTAAAAAGTCACTTTTCTTATGGGTGGTCCAAATTAACAACTACAAAAACCCTGTCGGGACCACCCATAACTCTTTTCTTATGGGTGGTCCAGTAACAGGGTCCTGCAACGAGCGCGCGCCAGATTGTTTTGTCAATTTTTCGTTGTAAACACAGACCCCTTCACTATTTCTTGGATAAAATTCATATTTCCATTTTCAAACATTGTCTGAAAAAAAATGACATACATATTTTTTTTTAATTAAAAAAAATAAAGTTTTAAATTTTTTTAAAAATATATTTACAACTAAAATTTTTTTTTCAGAAAGGACATAATATATTGCCGATGACGTTAACTTTTAAGGTAAAAACCTAGAGGACTTTAAGCTCAGAAAAGCGGCTAATTTCATCAAGGTAAGTGGAAAGTTTTTGTTTTAAAAAAACAAATTTTTTATTGTTCCTAAACGGAAAAAATAGGCCAGAAAGTGACCTTAAGGTTTTTAAATGTTTTACTATTGTTTTAAACATTTAACTACCTTTTTAAACATTTCAGGCTTTCGTTTTGAGGAGAAACTTGAACATTTTGATAACTAACAACGCGAATTTTACAATTGACTAAATTGAGAAATTGATAAATGTGTAGGATAGGAATATTAAGTTTCCTATTGATGCATGACTATTGCCCTGTCTTACTGTCATTCACATTAAATGTGTGTAATTTTGTTAATAAAAACATTGTCAATACATGTCTCTTTTCACCTCCGGGGGAAAGCACACAAGTTTCTTTTAAATCCTTTTTTAATTTTAGAAAATCTTTAGAATGACGTTTTGGACAGAAAGATAAAGAGAGAGGGAGAGAGAGAGAGAGAGAGAGAGAAACTACACTGGCTCGCCAGTTACTTTACAATCACTCTACGATTATAATAACCGCTTCCGTCTATGGCATACTGTAGCTGTGGGCGTGGCTAATCTTCGCTTTTTTTTACGCTCCGTTTTCTAATCCATCCATTCATTCGTTTCACAACTAGCGGCCACATCGACCCATGACCCAGCGCCCAATTGCCATCCTCTGATAACCTACATTGATTTTTATTCAAATTTCAGGATCTTATATATCCTCAGTTAAATGCAACAATAATAAAACAAAGGTAGTATTGCAAATGTTGAAACTGAAATTCATTTAGAAGTTTCTTATCCATGTGTACTTCCTTCCAAAGGCATCAAACTACAGCGATCAAGCGGAGGAATCTGAATATCAGCAAAATGAGGTAAGTCTTCTCGAATTTTTCGTGTTTTTGGTCCAATTTTAAGTTTAATTGTAACTGTGCTTAATAATTTATTTCCAGAAGAAGTTCATGGCGAACAAACCGACAGCCGTCGTGGCTCCGTCCGCCGTCTCTCCAGGCGCCGCCTCCACCTCCGCCCATCATCGCTCCGGCTCCTGGTTTAGTGGCATGTGTCCTTACCTTTATTCTGATTTCCTGTAACCAAGAGATTAGAAATCCCACAGTGGACTTTTTTGGGAAATTGATAAATACGTGTGTAATTGTATTAAGTTTCCTACTGTTGACATTGCACTTGTGTAATTTTGTTAATAAATTAAAACATTGCAAAGCTTGTCTATTTTCAGCCCTGGGTGACACAAATAGAGAGAGAGAGGTCATGACGACCCAGTATGGTCCTAGAGCTTGTCTTTGTTAATGGACCACCCATAACGCTCCTTTCTTTATGGGTGGTCCAGTAACAAAGACACGATCCATGACTATTGGGTTGTCGGGACCACCCATAACTTTATCTTATGAGTGGTCGACTAACCAGAGCTAAGCTGAGGAACACCAGAGTTTCAAAGGATGTTCCAACTAACCGACATTTGTTTTCCAAGATTCAAATTCGCGAGAGTTCGCGCCATTTGCGCCAGTCCATGTGAATCATCCAGCGTCTCGAATCTTCCTTTGTCTTCCTTCTAGCGCGGGATTTTCAAATCCCCAAAAATCTCTTCGTGGCTGAATTTGAAGAACCGAATACATTTTATCCCTTTTTCTATTTTTCTCCAGGCCGCTTGATCACAAAGAATAAAAAAAGAGGGAGATCGTTTATCCCGCGAGATTCGAAATATACAACGTACGTCAATATACACGTGGCATGGGATGATTGTACCGGTCGTTAAGGAAATTAGGAATTAAGCAAACAAGGCATAAGGACAATTAAGGCAAGGGGATAATTAAGGCAGAGGGATTAGTTGGCGGGGATCGTCTTGAACCATTCGTGGATCGCCGAAGGAATCGTGCGAGTCTTCACCGCGTCGGCCAGGATGAAGCTGTCCGCGTGCAGGGAGACGCGTCTGAAAAAGAACATCCATTTTAAAGGTCTAACTGAAAGATTTTAAGGTCTAATCGATTGGTTTTAAAGATCTAATTGATCGATTTCAGAGGTCTAATCGAGCGATTTTAAAGGTCTGACCAATCAGTTTTAAAGGACTAATTTAACAATTTAAAGGTTAATCGATTGATTTTAGGCCTAATTTAACATTTTAAAGGATAATCGATCGATTTTAAAGGTCTAACTTATAGATTTGAAGGCCAAATCGATGGTGAAATTAGCATCTTGAGACCAACCTGAAGGAAGTGTTGACGGACTTGGCGTTGGCGAAGAGGACCTTCATCCTGACCAGCCGATCCAACTCCTTGTAGATAACACAGTCGTCGGCCACCTGCATCCTGCTGTCAGCCGTATTCGTCAGGTTTTTGTAGTCTGGAATTCAAATGAATAATTAGTAAATTAGAATATTGCGGCAACTAACCGACGACTACTTTGGCGTAGGAGACGGTGGCTCCGGCGGGGGATTTCTCCAGCCGGCGCATGACGCAGAGGAAGACACAGAAGGTACGCAGGGAGACACCTGGAATGAAATAATTAGAATACAGTGAATTAGCATATAGCGGCCTGAGATCGCCTAAAAAGCAGAAAGCGGCCTGAGGTTGCCAGAAAAAGATAAACCAACTGTTGAGAAGGGTGACGACGGGAGAGACGGATGGACAGAGGGTGCGGGTGCTGGCCTCCCACAGGGAAATGGCTTCTTTGAAGCGCTGTTCGTCGCTTTTCAGCCAGCCGAGGAAGACGGCCACGCAGGCCTTCAGCACGCCGTAGGAGGAGGTCACCTCGAACATGTACCTCAAATCGCGGAGGACTGCAGGCGTCTTGACGAAGGTAGTCACGAATTCCAGCCAATCTAAAAAGATTTTTTTCATTAAAAATATATTCTTAAATGAATTTATGAATTTTTGATTTGTTTATTACCGAAAAGCAGATCAGGCGGCCTTTGGTTGCCAAAAAGCGGCATTTATTCGCCAAAAAGTCAAGCGGTCCCCTCTTCACCTCTTGTTCGCTTGTTTTCTCTCCGCATTTCCGGCAGAACTTTTGCTACTGCCAGTCAGCTGTCACTAATCCATGCGATCAGCTGCCAGCCGGTGTTAAATGCAGCGAAAATAACTCAAACTGCAGCACCTCGTGGTCTTTAATGGATTCCATTAGCCACCCCGTCTTGGGTGAAAAACGGCCGCACTTTCCACCAAAACACAAATCCCATTTTCTTCCAACCACCCGGCTGGCTGAAACTCACCATCCGATTGGTCTTCATCGCAGCCGAGGAACATTTTAAAGGCGTCCAAGTAATCGGAGAACTTCAGAGGGGCCGTGAAGATGATTCTGGCCGTGGAGAGACGCGACCGCACCCTCTTCTCCAGACAACCCACGAAATCCTGAAAATTTTAAATGTTTTATTAATAAATAAAATAATACTCAAATTTTAAAAAATATTAAAAATAAGGTTTTTCATTTTAATAGATTAAAATTGTATTTTTATTTTAATTAGACTAATTAAATTGATTAAAAATATTTTTTTTTAATTTTAAAAGATTATTTTAATTTTAAAAAAAACTTAATTTTATAAAATTATCAATCAAAATGTTTTATAAAATTATTTAAAAAATTATTGTTTTTTAAATTGTGAATAATTAAACTATTTAAGTCAATTAAAAATTCAAGAAAAACTATCTAACCTGTCTGTTGACCATCAAAATGACGAGCCACGGGTTGCGACGGGTGGAATCGAGGAAACTGTAGAGGAGGGTCTGTCGCTGGCGGATCAGAAGCTCATCGGCATCTTCGATCACAATCACTCGGGGAATCGTCTAAATTTGAATTGGAGGCAGGAAAATCCATAGATTTTACATCATCTCCGGAGACGGCGTTCTGCGCAGTGGCGTCGGATCCAAGCTGGGCTGAAAATTGGAATTTCAGAATATAAATAATTTAAAATAAGTTTTTCAAGAAGTATATTGATTTTTAAAAAAATCATATTAAAAAAAAAAGAAAAATACGAACCGACGTAGATGAAATTGCGTTCGAGGCGTTTTGACTTCCTGCTTTCCTCTTCGAACAGTCGGTTGACGATGGAAGTTCGGCCGGATCCTTTGTGCCCGGTGACCACGCACGAATCGCCCTTTCCCGTGTCCCTCCAACGACGGAACACTTCTGCCAGCTGTCTGGAAATGACAAATTAATTTTTTTAAAAATTGAAACCTCAGTTTTGCCCTTCTTTTTTCAATTTTGAAAACAATCATTTTCGATGTCTATCTAGTTTTTTTTTAAAGGAAATATCTAGTTTTTTTTAAAGGAAATACTAGAAGGAATGAACTTTATCCAGAACGGAATGCATTTTAAATTTTCCTTTTTTGATTTAAAATTAAATTTGCACAGAGATTATCTGCATCAATAGAACAAGCAACCCCTTTCCCTTCGATTTCACTTTTGCAGCGAAAGAAATGCTGCCGAAACTCATTTCCTCTCTCGTCGTTTGAGTAATTAAGACCGAACATAACGATGGGAAGCCAGTTTTTTTCGTAATGGAGTCACTTGAACTAACGAACGGTATTTTTGGACCAATATTTGACAAAAATAGTGCGAAACCGCCGTTGAAAATACTATTTGGCTTAAAACGGCGCTAAAAGTTGTTAATTGGAGGTGCTATATGCAAATTTTGGATGATATTTTCAATTGACCGGCTCGTGTAAAACAGTGTTTCGGACTTGCACCAGTTAAACTGTCACTCACACGACCAAGGTTCGGTCCCGCCTGGTGCACTTCATAATTTTTCCATTTTAAAATAGAATAGAAATTAGAAGTAAAAAAGTGGTTATCTTACATTATTTCAATTTATTTTACTGGAACAAATAAAAACTATATTTAAAAAAACAATATTGTGTAAATAATAGGGATTGTCCACCATTAAAAAAAACTTTTTTGTTTTTAAATAATATTTTTAATTAAAAACAATTTCTGATCATTTTAGCCATTTTAGATATAAAAGTTATATTTTTTTTAAACATATTTTTAAAAACTTAAAAAAATAAATTTCAAATTTAAAAAAAAAGATTTTTAGGAAAATTACCTGTTCTGTTCCTCTAATCCGAACATTTTGCCCTCCAGGGCTTCGAGGACCAGCTTGGCGGAGATATTGAGGGGCATTTTATGCAATAAATTCCTTTTATTTATTAAAAAAACTTGTTTTTATTTAAAAAAAAAGACAGTGAAAGTGGAGAAATGAGACCAACTGAAGAAAGCAAAAAAAAGTCATCCACCAATCTTTATTGTCTACTTAAAACTCCCATAGAAAACGTGTGAAAATAAACAATGTTATAACTGGCTATGGGTGCTAGAAGGGCACAAACGGAGAGTTAGTTAGAATACAGAACTCACAACAAAGTGGATAACGTGTGGCAGAGAAAACTAGTGAAAAGGGCCGACTGTCACAACAAAAGAGGCAGCCGGCTGTCGGAAAATATACAGAACAAGGTGTGAAAGCATGGAGGACACTCTGGGAAGGTGAAGGCAATTGGGAAAAGGTGAAAACTAAGAAAAGCACCGAAATGGCTCTCTCTTTCTACAATTGTACATCAGAAACATAGAAAATCTCCAGGATACCTCTCCTATATGCAAATAAGGGCCTGACCTCTAAGGGCTAGGGCTAAAAAGGCCGCTAAAAACACACCTAGGGGTGATTAGGGGAATTAAACCCCTTCACCGGATGGATAATTTTTACAAAACAAAACTAAACAGAGACGGCTATCCGGAAATTAGAATATAGGCTAAGAAAGGATTCTGGATAGCCGTCTGGGGCCACTCCCCTACCCTGAACGAAAGGGAATCAGTGGGGAGGGCGAAAAACCTAGGGAAACAACGCCTGGGACAAATAAGTGAAGCTTAAGAGGGTGAATCTAGTCGATGTGGGCCATTTGCATAATGCAATGGATGAGCAACCAGTATCACAGGTGGTGTTTCGCGAGGGATCAAACTACAAACAACAAAACAACGCCTACAATCTACGAAAATGGAGATAAATAGGGCCTCTTTCACACGCAAAAAAAACGACCGTGAAGGCGTGCCCTGAGAGGGTTGGACCCAAGAAGAACGTGAGAGAAGTCACGCCGTCACGCGTTCTGTGTTGAAAGTGGTCGCTGTGGGGGACCCGTAGGAGACACGTGCTGGTCGAGATCGAGACACGCTAGCGGTACAACCAAGGTACAAAATAGAAGGGGGACTAAGCTAGAAGGGGAGGAGGCTAGGAGCCACACCGGCAGACCTTTAACGGATGTACAGCGGCTTGAAGACGAACAGGGTGTGGTTGTGTTTGCACAGAGTGACGATGTGGCCACTGCCGGCAACGCGGAGGCCGACGCAACGGGAGAGCTGAAACTAGAAATGTATTACCATTTTGATAAACCAAATTTAGTAAAATTAAAAATTAAAGAACTTTGTATATCGGTGATTTTCAGTTTGAAAAAAATCTAACCTTCGATTTTTCATTTTTTTATGTAAATAAATATTTAGTACGCAGGATTCGAAACCGCCGGGGGAGGCTACTGGGCTTAAAATGAACCAAAAAATATTTTTGGGGGTGCCATATGGCATATGCAAATTTCTGGATCGTGTCAACAGTGATTTAAATTCCTTTCTTTAAATCACGTTTTATTAATGTTTTCAAGTCTAGAACATCAAGATTTTTCTTTATTAAAGCAGTTTTAAAATCCGATCTGACTTTAAATTATTACATCACATTTACATATAACAGCACAAAAACTATAGTCTAGTGTCATTTAAAGCTCAAAACCAGGTGCTAGCGGGTCATTGCTTTTTTGAAGACGGTACAGCTTTTTGGCAATGAAAAGCCGCTTCACCTGTTTTGTGGCAAATAAAAGCCGCTTTTTGGCTAACATATGCCGCATGATCTGCTTTTGGCAATTTAAAGCCGCTTTTTTGCAACCGAAGACCCTTCGATCTGTTTTGGCAATTAAGTCGCTTTTTAGCTTTTATTTAAAACTCACTCTGAACTCGTTGTGGGTGAAAGACTGGACCAGTCCTCCATCGGCGTTGAAGACAACGACGTGCAGATGGTTTCCGTGAGTGTCAGCAACCAGGATGTCTCCGTTCTTGGAAATATCGATTCCGATGGGGTACGGCGTCTGCGACGGCTCTCCGAGCTTGCGAACGAACAATCCTGAAATTTGTTTTATTATTAATTTTCTTTTAAAAAAAGATAATTTAAAAAATATTTCAAGATAAAAAAGACGTACCGTCGGTGCTGAAGACCTGAACGCAGTGGTTCTTAAAGTCGGTGATGTAGACGTTCTTCTCGTAGACGGCCACATCGCTGGCCTCTCCCAGATGAGTGGAGGCGTCGAACCAATAGACCACGCGAGGAGTGTCCACATCAATGCAGTAGACCACTCCACTGGTATCCACGAGGACCAGATGACCGCTGTTAGTGCAGGTAGAAGCGGAGACCTCAATTCCACCACGGGGCACGATAGGAGCTAAAAAGGATTGATTATAGTCTAATTTAATGAAATTTTCAAAGTTTTCTTCAATGTTTGACAAGTACGGATCGAAACCGCCGTGGGAGGTGCTATTAAGCCTAAAATGGCACTAAAATCACATTTTGGGGTGCTATATGCAAATTTGGGGTGCTATTTTCAAATGAGACCGGATCGTGTCAAACATTGGTTTTCTTGCCTTTTAACGGAGAAAATCAAGAAAAAGGTAAGAAAAAACTGACAGAGATTGATCCTCTTGAGGAATTCTCCGCGAGTGTCGAAGATCTGCGCTCGGGTCTTTCCATCGGATCCCTTGTCGAGCACCACGTAACGAACGGCCTCTCCCTTCAGCGAGATGACCTTCCTGGGGAAGCAGAGCATTCCATCCTCCTGAATATAAAGATAAACGTTGCAAAATATTATTGGAAATCTACTCATTCTCAAAAAATGTTAATGAAATACTAACGGTTCCGGGGCGACCGATCTTCCAAGGAGACGGGGGTCCACAAACAACGACTCGATGGTTGTTGGTGTCGGCGATGAGGATGTCGTCGTTCTCAGAAAGGCAGAATCCAGAAGGACAGTGGAGCTCGCGAATGGAGGCACCGCTCTGGCTCGTTCCGAACACGCTAAAAAAGAAGATTTGGTTAGTTCAAGTTGAGGTAAAAAGTACCTATGAATCTTGAGATCCGTCAATCTGGGAGAATCCTGGGTCAAGGCTCCTCCAGTCAGCCCACCGGTGACTTCGCGAGGCGTCATTCCCTGCTGTTCTCCGAAGCCAGTGCCCATCGACAGATTTCCCAGAGCGGAGAGCAACGGATCGACGTTGGTTCCCTGAGCCATGGCGGCACGCATCCTGGCTTGCTGAAAAGAAAAATTATATTAGAATTAAGGGAAAAAAATCAGAAATAGAAAAAACAAGTCTCAAAATTGGGGAAAGCCCTACCATGAGAAGGTTGGCGTTATTCATTCCGTTGTTCTGCAGCAGCATAGCGGCGGCCATCTAAATCCCACGATATTTGCATATAGCCCACGAGTTAGTACCTGTTGGCGAGCGGCCAACATCTGCATGTTGATGTTCGGCGGGAGAGCGGCGGGGTTGTTGGCATTCGCGGGGCCAGCGGTGATGGCCTGCGGAGGATTCGAAGACGGCGGCCACTGGTAGTTGTTGTAGATGGCGGCGGCCGTAGGATGGACGGGCGGCATGGTGGTCACGGGGATGGAGGCAGTGCCGATGGGAGCGGCCGCCATTCCCATTTCCTTGCCCAACGGGGGAGAGACCGATGGGAGATCGGGGGGATTGCTGCTGGGAGGCCAACCACCGAATCCGTCGACAGAACCACGCACACTCCTGGAAATTTAAATATTAAGTTGGTAAAGTTGCCAAAAAGCGGTTCAGGCGGCCTTATGTTGCCAGAAAGCGACCTTTGATTGCCAAAAAGAGATATAAAACATACGCCTTCTTTCTCTCAGTGCCGATGGCGGGAAGGCTGCCCTGAGAAGCGGAATTCCCGTTGGTCCTGGGCCAATCTCCTCCAGCCGGCTGATCCACAATCTGCTGTCTCTGCTGCTCCACGGAGTTGTTCCTCGACTGCTGCTCCACAACGGCCTCCTTCATCGAAGACACCATACGGCCGACCACGTTTCCACAGATGACGCTCAACTGGCGGTCCACCTGGCTGCGCATCATCGGCTGGTATTCCAGCTCGACTTGGATGCCAAGGGCCGGCATGGTGTGGTTGAGGTTGTTCAGCTGCTGCACGACCTTGCGACGACTGGCCACCAGTTCCATGCCATTCGCCTGCTCCAGAAGACGGCGGGTGAAGCTGAAAACAACCAATTAGTATACCACTTTCTGGCAGGCCGCTTTCCACTTTTTTGGTGACCTCAAGCCGTTTTCCGCTTTTTTTTGGCGACGTCAGGCCGCTTTCCGCTTTTTCTAGTGACCTCAGGCCGCTTCCGCTTTTTCTGGCAACCTCAGGCCGCTTCCGCTTTTTCAGGCAACCTCAGGTCGCTTTCTGCTTTTCAGGTGACCTCAGACCGCTTTTTTCTGGTGACCTCAGGCCGCTTTTTATGACAACCTTAGGCCTCTTTTTTCTACCCTAATATGCAAATGAACCTCAAAGCGTCGTTGACCCGCGATTCGTTAACGTTGATCTTGTTGTAGAGGTCCTCGATGGCCTGTTCCTGCCGATGACGCGCGTCCTCCAAATCTTGCAACTGAAAAGAAGACAATTAGAATATTGCAGTCACTTCCTCTACCTTCTTGTTCTTGGCTTCCTCCAGAGCCTGGACGAGTTCATCGAAATTATCCTCCAGGATGGCCTTTGCCTTCTCGAACTGCTCGTGGAGACTGGCAGAACGATCCGGAATAGCACTCCATTCAGCCAGACTGTTGCGCCACTAAAATAGCCGTTTTAGCCTTATTTGCATATAGCACAACTAACCTGTCTGTCTACGTTGTCTGACAGGTTCTGGATCTCGTTCGTGATAGCCTTCACCACTTTATCGCCGACTTCAATAACCTAAAAAAAAATTTGCATTTTTAACACAAAAATCGATAAAAGAAGCAAAAATTAGAATACAAGAGAGTTAAAATACCTTGTGCTGGAGATGTTCAATATCGAGGCAGGTCTTGCAGGCGAGGGTTTCGCAGGTGGCACAGAGGACTTTGAAGGGCTGGCCGTGCTGAGGACAAAGAACGGTGCGAACCTCCTTCCGCTCTCCCATTATCTCCAAATCGGTATAGGTTACAGCCTAAATATTGATTTTATTGTAAAGTTTACATATTTTATTGTAAAATTACTTTCAAGTTAAAAGATTTGAATTCTAGGAGAGAAAAACGCACTTCATGTCCGTCGAACATCCTCATTTGACTGTGGGCGTTGAGGCAGTTGGGGCAGAGATCGGCCTGGCACTGCTTGCAGAAGGCCACCGCCGGCTGCTCGCTCTTGCAGGAACGGCAACGACGTTCCATGCGAGGATCCTCATTCTCGTTGAAACGGACCTAAAATAACTACTTTGCATGCAAAATCTGAATATCAGATGCAAAAATGAGTCTCAGTATGCAAATATCAGACTACTTACGTAGTCCAAGAGCATGGTGTGAACGTAGCGGACGTCGTTGCCGACGTGAGACTCCTGGGAGCAGATGGGGCAGCGAATGACGCCGGGAGGAGTGGGACGTTCGCGCTCTGAAATGGCTCAATTCATAATTATATTCGCTTGACCTTAGTCAGGCCGCTTTCCGCTTTTTCCGGAGACCTCAGGCTTCTGCTTTTTATGGCCTCAGGCCGCTTTTTCTGGCGACATCAGGCCGCTTTTTCTGGTGACCTCAAATCGCTTTCTGCGCTTTTTAGCGACCTCATGCCGCTTTCTACCTTCTTTTGGTAAGTTCTAGAAACGCACTCTTAGGAGCCTCCAGCTCGCAGTCGTTGGGATCTCTCTGAGCCAACTCGAAGGCCTTCTGAGCCTCGCGACGGCCATCCAACTGGGCGATGATGCAGTCCTCGCACATGGAGTGGAGACAGTCCAGAACCCGGGGCTAAAATAAGAATATAAGAAGCAGTTGAATATTAAGCTATGAAGTCGAGGCTTCTTTGACAAATTCATAAGCTACAAACCTTTCTGAATCCTTTGTGACAGTAGGGGCAGTTTGTGTGGTCATCTTCAAGCGGCAAAGGCTCCGTGTCCAAGAGAGGACTGCAAGAATCAGATCTAAAGAAATGTTAGAATCAGAATATTAGAGAGCTACCTCATGATGTCATTTTTCTCGAACCGTCCATCCCTCAAGCTGGGCGGACTGACGGAGTCTGACAGAGCCTTGTTCACCGGCGACTCGAGGCGCCCGTTAGAATCACCCATTCCTGGGTGTTTCAACGAACCTGAAACGAAACTATCATTACGATATCATTGATTTGCAATATTCAAAACAGTTAAAAGACAATAAGAATATAGAGAGAGCAATGTCTCACTGTGAGTCATCAAATAGTAAAGAATTACATGCAAAACCGCAAGTCTTATCAGTTTCGGCAGTCAATACGAATGGGAGGAAGGCAAATAGAAGATAGCAGTTTGCCATAAAGACTTCTCCAGCACTCGCACTGGCAACATTTTCCTGATAAGGGAGACAAAAAAGGACTGGAAGCACTATTCTAATTCTTTTACTTTCAGACTACTGTTCTCATTTTTTGATTAGAATAAAGGGAACGAAATTGAGGTGGCAGGTGCAGGACAAGGCCGCTGGAGGCTAAACAACTGCAAATTACACGAAATTTTCAGAAGGGCAGGTGCAGGAACACCTGGCTGGGGAAATTTGCAGCTTTGTGAACTAGTTTTTACGACTTTTGCTTTCACTTTTAGCTAAAATATGGGAGGAATTGGTAGTTACATCATCTCGAAACCTCAGAAGTAAGTTCTGGCTACTTGCCAAAATGGGAGAAAACTAGAAAATCTGGTTTAAGATGGCGTTAATTACTTTATTTTGACACAAAAAACGTAGAAAGCACTATTGTTACGAATAAACCGTGTATTTTTAATTAAAAACAAGTAGGAAATCGTATATAACGTTGATCTTCTTCTTATTTTTCCATTTTCTGGACATTTTAAGCTGTTTTATTTTCGCAGACAAAGTTCTTGGTTGCAAAAACACGTAAATATTTGATTAAATACGAAAATAGGTTCCCCCTTTCAGCTTAAAATCAAAATTTTAAAATTATTATTTTTCCGCATTGTCGAAATGTTTTCTGGGCTTTTTCAACCTTTTCTTTATTTATTTAACCGAAAATAGTTTAAAATAATACAAAAATACCGAAAATCGGTAAAACAGCAAACCAAATCGAATATACCCAAAATTAACTCATAAAAAAAACACTTTTTTCTGCTTTTTCAACTTCGGGCGTCTTCTTCTGAATATGCGTAGTATTGATTAGCAATTTAACTGAAATTATTAATTTAAAAATAATATATAGCATTTTCGAAAATACCCAAAATTCAACTGATAACAACACCTTTGTTTCCGATTTTTCCAGCCAATTTCTGGGGTTTATTTCACGATTATTCCTCATTTTCTTTAATTATTTATGTTTATTTAATATTTAAATAAATAAAAATAGTGAATATTTGCCGGAAATCCGCGTCGGAAGCGTGAAGAAACAAAGAAAACAAAGCTGAAAGTGAAAACAGCCGCTAGCGCAAACCGCGTGACGTCACGGCTGCAATTTGGCAGCGTAAACGTTACCCGCTTAAGGCTCTGATACTCAGCCAACGGCTGCTTTGGGTCCTGCAACGACCCGGCTGGCACTTTGCCAGATCAAAAATTCTTAAATAAAATTACTGAAAACTGAATTTTGCACAGTTTTGAACCATTTTCATTGAAAATATATTTCGAAATAGGTAAATAAATACTGTTAAAGTCTAATTTAATTGAATTAAGTTAATAAAATCAGGTTTAATTAGGATTTTTCAGGAAAATGGGTGTAGAACCGCCGCCTGCGAAAATTCCGAGGTTGGGAGAGTCGCCGAAGGATATCGAACCCTCTACCTCTTTCAGGTAGAACTAGAGATTAATGAAAAATATGGAATATTGCAGTATTCATCCGATTCTGAGCCAGAATCTGTTGAAAGAAGAGCTGCCTTTGGTGGATTTCTACGTTCTGAGGGTGGAGGATAAACGGCAGATTGGGAAAATAGTGAAGATTGTTGGAGAAATGCCAGTGGAATTCCATCATCTGAAGAGAGTCCACTCGGCCAGACGGGTGCTTCTGGAGCCGAAGGAGGGCGCTCTGTCGGAAGGGCTGAGGGAGCAGCTGAGAGACGCAGGATTCAACCAGAAAGCCGTTGATGTGGGTTTTGACCTACTTTTTGAGCTGCTTACCGTAATCTTCTTCTATTAATCGACAGAAAATCGATAAAACGAGGCCAGAAAGCGCAAAAGTAGGCATCGTTTTTGACACCTTTTGACCTACTTACCGAAATATTATCAAACTATTCGATAAAAAATCGATAAAATGAGGTGGAAACGCCACAAAAGGTTCCTTAGTGACACCCGGTTGGTTGAAACCTGGGCCGGGAATTCCGATTTTTGAACGGTTTCACGTCATTTGTGATCTATTGGAGTGGATTTTGATCTACTTATCCTTCATTTGACCTATTTACCGTAATCTTTTTCAAATAATTGACGAAAAATCAATAAAAGAGATAGAATAATGTACAAAAGTCACAAAAATAGGCGGCTAAAATAAAGCATTTATTTAAAAAGTAGTTTTTCTCATAAATCGGGCCGTCCCATTCTAAACATTTGCAATAAAATTGTTCTTTTTCCAGGTTGTGGCCGTCCCCTCCGTGAGGCCAAACACCCGTCGACAGAGCGACTGGGCCAGGCAGAAATGGGCCACATCATTCCATCCAAACAAGGTAAAAAAGCGGTCTTCTGCGGCCTGAGGCTGTAAAAAGCGGTCTTCTGCGGCCTGAGGCTGTAAAGAGCGGATTCTCTCTAAATGAAAAAAAAACTTTCAGGAAATCGAAGACCTCCTCTCCGGCGCCTACTTCTCCCCCACAGACCATGAATACGTGAAGAAATGGAGCCAGAAAGCCAAAGAAGAGGGATGTGTAGTTGTCCAGGTACTATTTTCTTTCTATTTTATTAGTTTATTTTAAAAATACCTTTATTTTACAAAACTATAAAGTAAAATTACAAAAATAGAGTATTTCAGAGAGGTTCCCTGCTGGCCAGTGGCTGTAGTGACAGCCGGCTGCTCGCCCACCCCGTGATGGAAATGATATCGGCCTTGGCTCAGAAGGAAAGGGACCACGGGGAGTACCTGGCCACCGAATGCGACGTATTCCTCGCCAATGAGCCCTGCGCCATGTGTTCTATGGTAAGATTCAAAAAGCGGCCTTAGGTTGCCAAAAAGCGGTTTTTAAACAAACCATAGTTTTAGGCTCTGGTGCATGCTCGAGCGGGACGAGTCTTCTTCAATAGGAAATCTACGAACGGCGTTCTTTCAGAAGGTAACACACACTCTCTCTCTCTCTCCTAACTGTCTGCGTCTCCTACTCTCTTGCCCCCTGCGTCTCTAACACAATCTATCTAACTGTCTGCTTCTCTCCGCTCTCTGGTAACCCTCTTCGTGTCTAACTGCCTGAATTATGTTTGATGTCTGCGTCTCCACATTCCCTAGTGCTCCTATGTATCTCTAACTTTACGTGTCTAACTGTCTGCTTCTCTGACCTTACATCCTTACTCTCTGCGTCTCTGACTCATTGTGTCTAACTTTGCATCTCTCTCTCCCTCTCTCTCTCTCTCTCTCCCCCTAACCCTCCCTATTCCAGGCACCTGGCAGTTCCACCTGCAGCCCTCCTTCAACCACCACTACAAAGTGTTCCAAGTGCTCAATTCCCCAGAAGACGCCGAAGAATCCATCCGGTGTCGATAGTTCCATTCTTTCTCTGTTGTTATTGTTATTGCCAATGAATATGTCTTCTCTCTCTCTCTCTCTCTCTCTCTCTCTCTCTCTCTCTCTCTCTCTCTCTCCCTCTCTCTCTCTCTCCCTCCACAATATTTATTAATCAATTCTGTTACATTTGAAGCTGATTCCAACGGTTGTTCATCAACAAAATCATCCAGATGAACCGAGGTTTTGAACGGAGGCTCATGTCCAAAGAAGCCCCTGCATTGCAGTCTATCCCCACATTCGAAACTGTGTCCTTGCCACCGTTGGTCCCCACATCCCCACATTCGAAACTGTGTCCTTGCCACCGTTGGTCCTAAATTTGACCACTTAGAGACTATGACTAGATTAACTTACCCAGTGTAGATTTCGATTTTCTCCTCATTCAACGCAACGATAAAGAAGTGACAACGGTCCTCGTCGTTCTCTGTGGCCGAATAATTGCTTCGCCTCTGGAAATTAAGAATTTTAAAGTTTTACACTGAAAACTTACTATAATCCTGAATTTGGGGGTTTCTGCAAACTCTTGCACCATTGGGAAGGTGTTCACCGTTGGAGGTTCGTAGACAATTGAATCATTAGCGGAAACGATAGAACCGCAGCCGTCACATGGAGCTTAAAGGGACCCTTTTCACACATTATTTTATATTAAAGAGATTTAAAAGTTTTTTTTTTTAGAAAATATATAACAGTTTTGGGT